>UELX01000271.1:0-94443 GCA_900480035.1 Eupelmus urozonus | reverse complement strand
TCTAAAAATAATTTTATCGTCAAGCTAGAATATATTTACACGTGAGAAAACTCATACAATGAACTCATATACAAACATTACCAAAATTACAATAATTTAAATTAATGCATATTGCTATCATTAACTAGCGCTTTGACATATGTAAACTATATTATAAAAATCGATTTTTCATCACTTATTATTTCAAAGTTTACGTTTTAATTTGATTTTATGTAAAAATAAAGTTATTTTACAAAATTAGACAACTTTTATTTAATAAATGTTTGTTAAAAAATACGTATTTTTTTAAGATTTTCTCAAAAAATCTCGAAAAAGCAAACCCGAAAATAAGCAAGACTTTACAAATCAAAAACCCATCAAACAGCAACCTGTAAATTCTCCAAAATCCACAGAGGATGCGCATAGCGGAGATATGGGCGAGCCTGGTCCTGGCGCAGACGTCGACGCTCCTGCTGGCCGGCTCCCAGTACGTCGGTCCCTTCCCCGGCCAAAGGCCCGCGCTCCAGCAGCGGCAGGAGCAGGCGGCCCAGGATCCTAGCTACAGCGGCAAGCGGGCCGCGACCCTCGCCGAGCCAACCTGCGAGGAGCTGCGCGCCATGTGGCGCTACAGCAAGCGCCAGAGCCGGGCGGCCGAGAGCACGAACGAGCTGCCCGTCTACAGGGATCCGTTCTCCTACAACGTCTGGGAGGCCTACCCAAGTCGCTCGCCGTCAACTGGCTATCGAGGTACGTTGGTTCGAGTTAAAGGAGGTTGAGGGAGAGGTTTTAAGGGGAGATTTGTAGTTGAAGTTGGGGTTTATGTGAAGTTCGCTTTGGAGAGTTGGCGAGTGTATTAATATGTCGTTGAGAAGGATGTATGTACCGTTATTCGAACACTTTTTGAACTTCAGGCACTTAAAAGTTTTCAAGTTATTTGAGAAAGTCTGCATAGTTTAGCGCTGCACTTTAAAGGATTTTAAAAGTTTTTAAAATTTATCTGTAAATTCTGAAATGAAGAATTTATATTTCGTATAGTTATCCTGTCTGACTATATCTTTGCCTTTTCTACTAGTTATAAGTTTAAAATTGCCTTTTGTTCCTTTTAGCAATATATTTATGCGATACCAGTATTATTTTAACTTGCATATTTTGATTTTAACCCTTTGACTTCCACTGTAACACGTAGATTACATGAAAATTTCGGGTGGGTGCTACATGAAAAGTTCGAATGTGGGTGTTATAAGAGCTTCTTTTCATGTATTTATTGGAAAAAAATATTAATTGTATTAAAATAATTCATAAACTGTCCGGTATATTTCAACGCTTTTGTATATTCTACATGTAGAACATGTGTACTTATGCTTATTTTTCTTACTCTTTATCTTTTAGTCTTATCTCTTATCTAATGAGCTCCGATTTTCATTTAGAAAAATCTTTATCATTAAAATTATAAAAAAATTAAAAAATTTAATTATAAAAAAAATATTTTATAACATTAAAAATAAATAGCCCACTAACAAACCTCTCCCCTCTCACATTACAGACGAATACACGGGTCCAGCGCGTAGCCGGGGCGCCGGCGGCGCGCCAATCTACGGTAAGGTGGTCCACAAGGCGCCGGCCGGCAGCCGGCTTCGCAACGGCATGCCCGACCGGGCGCGAGCTTTCGAGGAAGTGGCGCGGCTCTACGGCACCGTCAATCGGCATCCGCCCTCTCAGAGACGCAGATTAACCAGCTTCCGCGTCGGCGGGGGTGGCCCGCCGCCCAGCCAGAACATGCCCCAGTCAGGCAGCTTCCAGCATCTCAAGGAGCTCATACTCAGCGAGCGCGCGAGGGAGCTGCAGGTAGGTGGATTTTTCTAGTTATTGGATTAATGTATGATTAGGGGTAAGTTATAATTAATGTTTTGTGGCTATTCATAGTTTTTATATTTTACATAGGGGTGGTTTATAATAATTTATAACGATCAAAGTATGGGAATCTTAGAAACTTTTAAGTGCTTGTTTGATATTAAAGGTCGGCGGGAAGTGACTCTTATGATGAATTACAATGTATTAAACATCTTGCATACTGCGCGATAAAACTTTAATACTCCTTAGGACAGGTCATTCATCTTTGAAAGCGCAATTTTGTCAACATTAATCTCGTTGCAAGACCGATGTTGCGCCGAGCGGAAAATCAAAATCAAGATGAACTAATGTAAAAACATTATTAATCAAGCGTTGTTCTTTGCTGAATTTTTTTGATTAATTGCACTCTCGATGCAATTTTTCAAGTACACGCTGCTGTAGCTTGCTCGTTATTTGCCATTTTTTTTTTGTCTTCTGTCCCCTTTTTCTCGCCCAAGTAACTGAAAATCCTTTGTTCTATTCTATAGACCGTCGGAGTGTTTGTAATTCCGCGCTCAATGGAGAGCTTTTTGAGAGTACTTGGTAAATTTAAGTGCACTTGTTTGTGCTGTATAAAGAGTTGTTAGAAATCATCTTTGCGCTATAAGTGAGGACTTAAAATGGGTAATTAACTGGGGAACTTGAGGGTAAATCATTGAAGGTAATATCTTTACGATATAAGTATATAGGATAATGGTAAAAATTTTTTATTTTCTGAATAAAATGGATTAATTTTGTTTAATATGAGGTATGCTTGTAAATTATGAAATTTTATGAACCCAAAGCTCGGTATTATTTGATTGATTTTTTCATATAATAAAATATTTAGTGAATGAATTTTAAAACCATGTAATAATAATTAAATTATCTTTCTTTAATAATAATTTAAATAACCTTTACTGCCTTATCACACCAAATGCTAATGGAAATACATTCAAAGAATCACATCATTTGCCACCAAGTCTAAAAAAAGCCAATTATCCTCCGATAAAAAAAAAACGAGTTTGCCGCAATTACTCATAAAAAAGCTCTCCGGGAATCGTGAAAATGCAAAGTAAAGCGCAGCCCTCGCGCACTTGCGAGTCTTACTTAAAAGTCGCCGGCTAATCCAGCATTCGGTGTAAAACAAGTCCTCGTCGGGCCGATTTATTTTTCCTCTAAATCACCGCGCGCTCAGCTGACATTTGCAATTCCAATGGGCGCGTCCTCGAAATTCAGCCCCGGCCGCCCACGCAATTCGAGAGGGAATTTTGCTAGCTCGCCAGCCGTTTAGACTTTTGACGTTTTTGCGAGCGATGTAAGCCGGCCCGTTTAGTGCCCTTGTTTTATTTTAAAGCGGGCGTGGGGTATGTTGTTGACGCTGCGAAAAACCTGGTGACATTATTTTTTTGATGCTTTTATTGCATTTATTTTTAACTAGTGGTCGAGTGGAATAATTACAATGAATGGGTAGTCGGTTTCTATATTTGAATATTTGTTGTTTTAATTGAGTATATGTAGTAATGAAATATCCAATTTCGTTATGTAAATAAAAGATTAATTTCGCGTTTTGTGTATTTATGCTTGAGCAGAAAACAGTAAAAATAAAATAATCTAGGAATGATTATTTCAAAGCATCTTACAAAACTTAGTTACTTTTAATGTAAAAATTGAGACTTACCTATAAATATATTATATAAAGAAATTAGCAAAATTACCGAAAAACATACAAGATTTTTCTTGAAAAATAATTGTTACACCGTCTGTCGAACCCAGACCGGAACTACTTACAAGAAATCCGAAAATCAGAAGTTCACTAACTAATCCTACTAAAATACCAATACCTCCAAATAGAAAACTAAATAATCCCTAATAAGACTCCAAAAAAATTATCTTCTATTAATATAATTTCAGCCCTCAATAACAAACTAAAAATAACAGACCGACCCAATTAAATTTCCACTCTACCCAATCACAATCCCATCAACGCGCGCTCACAAAATCCCCAATTCGCAAAAACAAGCCAATACCCAAGGCAATCCCCAATTTCTTCGCAAACTAAATTCTCGGCAAACGTAATAAAACACGCTACCTATACCACCTAAGCCTGCGCAACACCAGAGCCCGGCGCTTTCCGCTACATCGTAAATTCTCCCAAAGCCATGTATATACTTATACATAACGCTGGCAGGCGACGAATTCCCCAGCTGCAGGCTGCAAGATCCCAGGGTAAAAGGGAGCAGGCAGCGCACAGGCCACGAATGTATACAAGCGCGCGGCAGGTAGCCTCGGCTATGACGTCAATCGTGCAGCGAAGCTTGCGCGCAAGCTTCGGCTCTCTCCTTTTGCCGCTTCTTGCACACGCGTACAGAGGAATCCGGCAGGCGCGTGGACGCCTGCGGCTCGCCAGACGCGCCTGCTTTGTGCGTGACATGGAATCTGGTGGATTTTTTTGTTTTTTTTTTGCTAAGTTGCTGCGAGGGATGTCGGTGTTTTGTGGTGTAGGTTTGGGAATTTATTAGATCGTGCTGAATTATTTTGGGCGAGGTTGTTGGAATGGGTTATATTTTATTTTTTTGTGGATTGTTTTGGATAGTGGGAGATGAGAGTTACTAGATAATTGATTGATTTTATTGTTTGTTTGGTAGTGTTAATTCAATAGACTGCGTTGATCTAGGTCCATTCTTTTTTTGGATTAATAGGATTGGTTATATGAACTAGATCCCATAGGTTCCTAAAATAGTCAGTCGTCCTTGGTGCACCTGGCGAAGTCGCGGCTGATCTAAATAAAGCCAAAACAATCTCAGCTATATTTAGACAACTTCCTCTTCAAGAGTTCTACTTTATTGCCGCAGAGCAAACAAGTTTCACAGATCTTCAATCTTACCGCGTAACCAATCCGTACAACAAAAACTTTCGGCACAGTATTGACTTTTACGGATAGTGCAAGCCCAAACGCCGGAATCTCTTTATTCTCTGCTTAATTCGACGTCTCGAATCTTCATTCGCTTGTTCCGCGCTTAATCGATGGGAAGATACAGCCCCCGCGCTCGCAACAAGCGATCCTCGTGTACGGCTATCCATCTTTGGGAGCCAGCCTCCTCATCCGTTCTGCTCGAGCTACGAAGATGTATGTATCGGAGGGGGGAGGGGAAACATAATGCTGCCTATTTTTTTTCACTTTCGCTGTAGCTGATACACGCGTGTAGCGTTGCTCGTTGCAAGCCGAGGGAGGGCTATCTTTATCTGCCTATGGAAATTTATAAAGACGCGGATTAATGGAGGATGTTGTTTTATCTTATCGTTGAGTGATACAATTGTTTTGGCAGGATGTGAACGTGGTTGGCGAAGATCAATGATGAAAGAATAATCTAAATTGGTACTTTGTTATATGCCAGATATTTTTTGAAGTGATTTTGTTTATCATTGTTAAGAATGTCGTAAATGAAGTCATGAAAGTAGTCAAGTTCAGAGTTAGGTCAGACAAGCACTTTGCTCTATATTTACTAAGCTTAGATAGATATAGGTGTCAAAAACTTGGTTTCAATTTAATGGATTTACTTAGCAACGACTGCATACATACGTTTCTCGCGTGACATAAATATTAAAACAGCTTTTAAATCAAACAAACATAATGACACCTTTTTCTTTTTGATCACTTTTTTATAAGTTTAAAATTAATTTTCTTTACGATAATTCTACAATCGCCACAAAAACTATTCAAAACTAAAAAATAATAAATTCACCATTACAAATTATCTTTACCAACTTTATCTTCAACCACGAGCCTATCGATCCACCAACACCTGCATCTCCAAAAAAGAAAATCTCTCCTCCCACAATCACCATCAAAGCAGCGAGCAGCGAACAGCCCTCCCTAAAGCACCGACATCCTCTTTTCCAGGAGCAGCGCCGAGCGGAAGAGTTAGCCGCGCGGGCGGCGGTGCTGAAGGAAATGACATCCGGCGATCGTCGGCAGAGCGGCGGAGGCGGAGGCGGAAGCGACTCGGCGCGCAGCGCCAACTTCCTGAGCTCGCTGCAGGGCTACCAGGATCCCAAGAGCTACGACTTCGCGCAGGCACAGTACGTCGGTGACGTGCCGGACATCGGGCAGGCCTTCTCGGTGAGTTGAACGTTGGCCTTGGGGTCATTTGGGTTATTGGGTGAATCGTTTTTTGCAATGAGTAAAGTGGGATATGTGGGTTGTCTGAGATTTTTGTGTATTGAAAAGAAGTTGATTTTGAACAATAGATTTTTTATCAGATGTGACATTAAGTTTTTAGTATTGAATTATAACTTGGGATAGAGAAAAGCAATGTAAAGATAGAAAAAAAAATTCAATTTCTTTACATTTTGTTTTATTTTTCAAACAAGTATTTATCCAATTATAACTAATAACCCCCACGTATCCATCTTGAGACATAATTAATTAACCATCTCAAGTAATAACTAAAATTACATCTCACCGGAATCTCATTATGCATCCGCTCGCTATTTCTGATTTATGAAATTCCCATACCTCGGCAGGAATTAAAACGGATAAATACCGGCTCCCTCCGCGCGGCAAAGCCAACGAATCTCTTGATTAACGATGCGCAATCGTTTTCTCGGCGTCCGCCTCCACTTTCTGGTGTCCGGTAACGAAGCAGCCGCGCGCCGGCTATCAAATTCCCGGAGCCTCGGCTCTCGCTCTGAAAAAGAAAGGAAA
The DNA here is from genome assembly GCA_900480035.1 of Eupelmus urozonus. Taxonomy (NCBI): domain Eukaryota; kingdom Metazoa; phylum Arthropoda; class Insecta; order Hymenoptera; family Eupelmidae; genus Eupelmus; species Eupelmus urozonus. The sequence continues at coordinate 87,887 of UELX01000271.1, read as the reverse complement.
AAAATCAATTTCTGAACGCGTGCGTCAGCGGCGTCGGGCGCAACAGTTAGCCGGCCAAAAAAATGAGGATAGGCTCGGCCGAAAGAAAGAAAGAGAGAGGCGGGGGGGGGGATAAAAAAAAAGCTTAACGACACCCATTCAATCAGCAGATTATCGAGCCCCCGGAAAAAAAGAGAGCGAAGTAGAATCTAGCCGGGATCTAAATTGGTCACCGCCTCTCCCCCATTATCCCGCCGGCGCTGGCCCTCGGTCCCGAAAGCGATTAATTTCTCTATCCCTTTTTTTCTTCTATATATATACCGAGTATCCACTGTATGTGTGTCTGTTCTTCTTTCTACCAGCAGAAAGCGGATCACTACGGCCGGGAGTACATGCTGCGTTAAAGGAGCGGATATCGCCATCGCCCGTCAATTTACTTTTAGTTCTCGCAGCCAATCGCACAGCCCGCGCCAGAGACGAGCCAACACCGTGCAAGAATAAAAAGTTAGCCAAATAGTGAAAAGGCAGTATGCGGGTCGTTGTGGTCGGCGCTGTTCTTCTGGGGCTACTGCATTTTCAGTACATATACATACACGACTGAGTATGGAGCCATTTACATTGAATTATTATACGTACATACGTAGCATATCACGGGGAGAAGCTGTTGAAGGGAAGATAAACGGTCTGTGCACGCGGAGAAATAGGTTTAGATAGGGGAAATTTTTTATTTTACACGCTTTTGGAAGGTTTAAAGTCACTCTGATGGTTCGTTTGTCTGTGCTTTGTAGTAACTCAGAAACGAAAAAATGACAATAACAATTACAACATTGAGTGGATACTTAATTGAAGGAGAATGGTCAATATTTATAATTACGAACCAAAAGGATGGAGTTGATTATAGTCTGTGGAAAACTATTTCATCGCGTGCACATATCCCGAAGACTTTGCATAATCTCTAAGTTATTATATCTGTGGAAAACGAAAATTAAAATTTTTCTTCCCGATATCCATATCAAGCCTGCGCGTGATTCGTATGAAAAAGATTGTATATCTTTACGAGATATACAGATTGTTCTTCTTATAGAGTTCACGGAGGTTATATTTCATATCAACGCAAACGAGAGAAAGATATTGTTGAATTAAAAAAGTTACTAATTAAATTTTTCCTTGCCATGAAATACGAATGATATTTTACAATAAAATGTTTGGAGATGCCCTAAATTTACAGCTGCGTTTTCCTTCAAAGAAAGAAGGATTATTCAGATTATTGACTCACGGAGATAAAAAAAAAAAAAAAGGGAAAAAAGGAAAAATTTTGCCGTTTTGCAGGCGCTAAAGGACCTTGAATTTAAAATACACTCCGGCTCCCTTACATAGCAATGGGAAAAGTTAGAAAAAAGCTGCTGATCAAAATTCACTCGAAGAGCGCCGTCTTGCTAGAGCGAGTCCGCATCTACTTACATATGTTTCTCAAGACGCGGGGGCCCTCGTCGGCCCTCTATTCAACGATCTCTCCCTCGGTTACGGAGGGATAAATTTTTTTTTTAGAATAAAAGTCTTCTTTTGGTCTGTATAATATACATTTAGACTGAAATATATGAAAAAAATTTAATGTTTTGAAAAACAAATATATAGATCGATAGTATCGTTATATTTTATAACATTATTTTTGAAAATATTATTCATTTTACGTAGCAAAAAAGAAAGTTATCAAATTTTAATAGCATATTAAAACAAGAATAAAAATCACAATGTCTTTCTCTCATTTAGCTAATAAATGAATTGACTGTCAAAAAAGAAGGGAATTTTATCAGAGCGAACATTTAGAATCATCGCTGTTCCCTTATCCCTGATTAATTTTTAGCATTATAAAATTTAGATGAGCAAAGAGCGGAAAAAATTTTTGGATAGTTAAAAAATTTACAAAAGAGTAATCAGAATTTTTTGATTTAGATAAAATATTTATTTAATAAAATTCTAAAAAATTGATGGGTCAATATTGGTTTAAACATACTCGTTTCCAATGAACAAAGTGAAAAACAATTACTAAACTCTACATTATGAAGAAAAATATTTACGAATAATTTTCGTATTACGAAAATGAATAATTTTACGAATTCGAGTATGTTGATTCCTGAAAAATCGATTCGATTTATCTTAGGCGTCGAGCGAAAATCTCCGCCAAATTGACGTTGACAATATCTCTTTGATAATAAAACAAAGTATCATGTGTGCATTTAATTAAGAAAAAAAATTGAATCGTGTTTATCATTCTTTATTGTGTAACGCCAATTTTTCGACTCGACGACGATGCGGGTTCTAAAAAAAAAAATTGAATAAAAAAATCGGAAAAAAATTGTATGTGTCGTGTTCGCTGGCAGAACTCAATTCTCTATACGCATCAAGACAATAAAACGACGCTCCTCTCAGCTTGAGGAGCGTCGATTAAATAATCTAGTCTATAAGTTTCTGTATATGAAGCTTTTGCGCGCGTTATACGTATTATTATATTATTACTTACTTTTGACGAGAAATAAGTCATGAATTGAAATTTTCGACAATAATGAGAGGTGCGGATGGATTCTCGATTGACTCTCCCTTTTTATTTCCAAAGAAGTTCAAAGTAACCGAAAAAAGAGAACGTAAGACGGGGTAGCATCGAGAAGACGAACGACAAGTTCTCGGCGCCGTATGTATACTATCTGAGGATAAATGCGATTTTTTACTTGTGACAATAATACTATATAAAAAAAAAAAATGATTTCTACATACACTTTACATTGGTTTTACAACGACAATAATGAACAGCACGGCGCACGGTTCTTTTCGTTCTTCTTCCCAGAAAGTAAAGGGAGAAGAAAAATCAACTTGTAAATGCTGTAAGAACAATCGTAATGTAACTAATATGACTAATGTACTTATAAAAAATATATATATATATATTATACATATATGAATCCAGTTATATATATTTACGGTAGATATTTTTCGATACCCAATAAGCCGATGGTTTCGATATAAGAGTATTCTTGAAAAAATTTAGAACCAAAAACGAGCAAAAAAGTTACAAAAAAAAAAATGAAATAAATAAACAAATAATAAATATCGACCGAGGGCCGAGAGCGAGCGAAAATCTCACCTCGCTCTTTTTCAGTCCCGCAAGCCCGTAGATTATTATACGCGCACACGCACGCACATACACATATGCACGAACGCGCGCACATACACATATACATAAACACACACACGTGCTGGCGAAAAAATCGCGAGCGCGACGGGGACAGTGATGAATCATCGGCCGTTACTCTTCGCAGTTTATCCTTCATTTCGCAAACGTCAAAGGCATAACGAACTGCGCTCTCGTCCTTTGCATAGACGTGTGTACACGCAGAAAAAATGAAAGCGCTCCCGAGTAAACTTTCTGGAGAAAAGGCAAATGTCCGAGGCTACGGGTAATTTATTCCTCGACATTGATTAATTTTCGCCTCGTTTTGTTGATTATATCATTTTTGGTTATTTTTGCACAAGTTTAAGGGGGGGAGGGAAGATTCGTTGCAAAGCGAGATATCTTAATCTTGAAGAGAATTTTTTTCACGTTGTTCCTTTCACGGCTTTCGAGATAAGTTTTTTGCTCGCCCGCGTCGATTTTTTTCGAGAGGCGCAAAAACGATGAAAAATGTTTGGCAAAAAAAGTCGGTGGCTTTCTAAAAGAGTTGCGTGAAAAAAGTCTGGAAAACTTTTATCGGGCGGATTTAAAAACTGAATGGAAATCGGATTTAGAGATTAAAAATTGCGCGTGATTGACTTTTACCATTCGAAGAGAATAATTGAAATATGAAATACTAGTAAATAAAAATAATAAATTATCCGTAGCGATGGAATGCGCTGGTGATAAATTTGTAAATATTTGAAAATGAAACTAAGCATACAATTTCAAGAAGACAATAAAACACAGGGCAAAAGTGCAAAGACAAGCCATGATTCATTATTAAACCGTCCGACGTTCTTTTTTTCTCAGCGCTCGTATAAGAATTTAAATGTGTCAGACAATAAATCGCTTGACAGTCGCGCTAAGACCGCAGTTGAGCCTAATATCTAAGTATAAATACATTATATTATACATGAAAAAAAAAATTTACGCGCATAAGAATCGACGAGAGTGAATTGCGACTACTTTTACTGTGTTAATTTTGCGAGAACGAGAGAACGAGAGCGAGCGAAAGAGAGAGAGCGAGAGAGAGAGAGAGAGAGAAAGCAAAAGTTACTCGAGTGTAACGACAAAGGGAAAAAGACAAAAAAAAAAAAAATGAAGCGATGTGACTCGAGATAACTTGGTACGTTATAAGGCGTCATAATATAATACTAAATGTAAAGCAGAATATAAGGATTCCGCGTTTGCGCCAATCACGTCGACGCTTATAAAGACTTGATAAAAATATTATATATAAATATTATGAAAACGCAACCTCTCTAATGCGTGCGATCAATCCTTTCAGATAATTTTCTTGCTATACTTATATATTATATATAGTCCGATAAAAAGTATTACTTTATTCTAGCTTAATTTTTTCCTTGATACTCCTCTCTTTTTTTCGAAACTAAGTTTTCAAAAAAGTAATTTTAACTTAATGTTCTAATCTCAATTTCTAATTTTATATTTTCGTTTATTATAAGTGCTTCATCTTACGAAAAATAAAAATTGACGAAAAGAAGAATCATTTGGTGCTAAATTATTACATTTTTACATTTCATTATCTTTTTTATTTCTTTCATTTTTTCATTTTGTTATTTATTTATGAAAGTGAATATAAGGAGAAATTTCGGAAATGTGTCATCAGCTGTAGACTTGATAATAATTTTAATATTGCGCATCGCCAGTGTTGATCGTTTTATTTTATTAAGTATAGATTAGCGAGTAATGATAATGATTATATATTATATACGTACGCAGTATTGTCTGAATGGAAAACCAGGTGTAACTTTTGTAAGTAACCTATACAAGTGTACATTCAGCGTAAACGTGTTCGATCATATATAATATTTACATATAATTATTATAAGTAAATTAGGCGAACCTACGAATCATTGAGAATCGTGAATTATCAAAGGAAGAAGAATAATCAAGTGATTTGCGCTTGAAAATATGAGTAAAATATGAATAAATAAAATTCGTTTGCTTAATAGCAAAAGGTAAAAAGTTCAGGTTACTAGTTTGCAAACATTCACAAACACATATCTATTTACTCAAATCTGTAATAAAACAATTAGACTTTATATTTTCAATCTACATATTGATAATAATATTGTCTATACATTAGTAACTTAGATTTTATCTCTTTTAGAATTTATTCGATTACAATCTATTGAGCCAAAAATTCTATAACATTTTTTCAGTATAAAAAGGTACACTTTATGAAATATCCTACGATTTGTGTTATTTAAATTTTCATTAATCAAATGTATATAAATAATCCTTAATGTGTATTATTGAATCAAGACAGCGACAATTTACTAAAGAAAACGTAAAAATCCGTATAACCAAGGTTATACAAAAGCCGCAATCCGCCATAAATATTACAAGTAGAACATTCCATAAACTAACATATAGAGCTCGAAAACTAAACATCAGCGTAACTGTTTTTTATTGTCTCTCAACGAAAATCCTGCGCGACCTTCGTGTCCAGAGTAGGCTAAAACCATTCAAAAATGCATCCACACTAGCGTACGCGCTCACTGAAATAACAATACACAAACAGAATAGAGAGGTATGTACGTAGCGAGCTCGTTTATAGTACAAACATAGCCAGTGTGATTTAATGTTGACACACATGCGTCTATATCTACGTATATTTTTTTAACTTGACCGTACTAAATGACGCAACATGCACGTAGACCCCAACAATTCTAATAAATATTTACACATGACTTAAGACTTTGCCATTTTTTATCAAACATTTTAATTTTACTATGATAAATCGTGCATAATGATGCTTATACATAGTATTCTTCAACTTTTTTATATGCTAGGGAAATTCAAGAATTTTAATTTTTGAGATAAATTAAGACCATTTTCAACTCCGGAGTGATTTTACTTTCTGAATAAGAAATGTATAATTTGATTACTGTATAATTATATACAATAAGCCGCTCAAAAAACATATAATTTATCTAACTCATAAAATGTGGAAAATAAATTTTACAAGATTAATTTGATCCCCCTGCACATTAAAAAAACATTGTCATAATTTTTATATGAAACGTTTTCTTCTGCACCATATACTTTGATATTCTTTGAACCCTTAATTCATGTTGCCATAATTTATGGTAGCATTTTTTGTACTTTAAATAAAGAACATAATTTCTGAGGGTTATTCAAATATTCAATTATGTTAATGTGCCAAATTTAAAATTAAAATTTTTAATTTTTCTTCTGATAACAATTGACCTTGCAATAAAAAAATATTTTAAAAGTTTGTTAGATGCATGATTAAAGACAATAAGTATCATAATAATACGAACAATAATTGCTAACGTAGTAGCAGAAATGTAATAAAATGAGTGAATAATGTTACTTTAAGTAGTACTTGTCAATAAGCACCGAAACTTTTCCATAATTCATCGAAAACATATGCTATTGTCGAAAAAGTTTTGTAAAAATTGTATGTTATAAACGGTAATTAAATTTTCAGTTCGATTTATTTTATCTTTTTTGCATTCGCATCATTCATTACTTATTTTTATTTTTATTTTTTACCACTAGCAGCGTTCTTACGAACAATTTTTATTTTTCGTATAAAAATAATGCGAGACAACGTTTATACAGACTGATAGATATTGCACTAATAATTAAAATTTTTATTTATTAGTCATTGTAAATATTATAAATCTTATCCCTTAAAAATGTATAAATCACAAAAAATATGGTCTTGACCAGAATGCCAAACGATTGTTTTTCGCACAGTCACAAGACATACAAGTATAATTTTGTAATTAATGTGATACCTGTGAACACACACTAACATGCAAATAAAACAAATTTAATAATCATTGGTGCAGTATCAAATGAGTCAGTAACAAACACAAATCAATGTTCCGCCGCTTGAAACTATTTTCAATTTTGATCGGTTGTTCGATTATCTAGTCATTTATTTATAATTTCAAATTTCAAGCGAACTTTGTGTAAGACGCGTGTTCTTCGGGACATTAATGATATTTGAATGTGCGAAGAACATGAAGAAAACTCTCTAACATCTGTTCGATAAATAAAAGAAAAAATTATGTAAGGTAAAAACTCTATATGATATATTCAACTGGTGACACAATAAGATTGTCACGCTATCAATGTCAATAAAATCCCGTAACATTTAAAGACAAAGCGATGTGTACGTAAATGACAAATAAAAAACAAACAAAGCAGACTACACTAGTGTTTTAAGTTATGTGAATCAAAATCCTTCACCCTTAAATTACTCCTGTAGATTGAAATTTAACTCCTTCTATATCTAGTATTCTATAACTCCTTATATAATTAGTATTTCCAAGTTTATGCAAATTAGGCAACCAATGTTTTTGTTTTTAGTCGATAGCTTAATTTATAATTTTTTTTATAGCTCGAATGATATTGATATTTCTGGTGAAAAAAAAAAATTAATCATGTTTGAATTTTGAATTTTCATATATTTAAAATTTTAAAGTTTGAGATCAAAATCCATAGAATAATAAATTTGATAAAATTCACTATTACTCGTACGTATATCGCAGACTCGAAACATGCTTTTATCTTGATCTTATTCAACCCTTAAAAAGTTCTTGTACCAAACTTCGCCTCTAAAGAGCAGGTCGAAGCTGCGACATGCTTGAAAATGATTAAACTCTCGGTCTCGAAAGGCTGAACGTGTATTCATTATAACTAGGCTTGATACAATATGCGATGTAGTATCAGAATAGCAGCGCCTCTTGCATCTTGGCCAGGGCAGCCGCTACTTATTATTCTCGTGATACAACTCTGTGAACCTGCTGTTGCGCAAGATCGATTCTCCGTTCAAGCTGCCCTTTCAATCGCTTCATCCAGATGTGTCGCTTCGATTTATTATATAAAATTAGATAAAGTTGAAAATCGATGGATTATTTAATATGCTTCAATAAGAGTAATTGCTGATTAATCACGAGGGTTAAAAAAGTAAAGTAAAAAATTAAATATTTAAAAGTACAAAAAATATTTGAAATTTTTTTATGTGCTATATAAATCTTTTATTATCACCATTTTATTTTTGAACGTATAACGTCTTTGCTTATTACAGTGAGCAAAACGGCCGCTATCCACGATTACTTAGGTGAGCTAACGATTGCAGAGTCAGCCTTGACAATATCGCGCCTATTGATATACATTCGCACACGCGGCGCCGCAAATCTTGCGCTTAATTAACTTTCGACTTAATGAAAGGACGCGCTGATTCGGCACACAGGTACAAGTTAGCGATCGATTGTGTAACAGCCGTTACCACTAATATCTAAGTCCTACTTTTTAGTTTGTAAAATAAAAAAAAAAGAATTGCGTCTATTAGATGACAAACTTTATTCGCTAGATTAGCAAACTTATTAGCTAGAACTAGTTAAACATTTCCACTAAAATATATGAATTGCTCTTTTAGGATAACTTAAGTAAATATTTAAAATGTAAGTAAACATTATAAATTTAGTAAGTGAACTATTTTTTCGATGTAATTTTAACTTAAACAAAGCTTGCAGCACATTCTAAAAATTGAATTTCACATTTAAAATCGATATTTAAACAAATTTTTTTACTTCATTTTTGATAGTAACACTTTTCTTCGAAATTCTCAGCTAAATTTTTTTGATATTTAATATTAGATAAAAATAAACTAGAAAATACACTATATTTTATGCGATTATAAATAATAAATAGTAAAATTAATAAGAACGTATTACATAAACTAATGCTTAAAAAAATATGATTTTTGTTTTATAATAAGAAAAGTCATAACTTGCATGCATATGTCGGGAAAACTTATTAATAGTTATACACTGGAAAATTATTAGTCCTTTTGAATAGAAATTGCAAATAGATTCCGCGTATTTTGGATGAGTATACTCAACTTCTCGTATATGAGGCTTAGTATTTATCTAGATGAGAATATAGTTCAACATACATTGTTATTAATTTAATATAATATTCTAAAAAATATTTGAGCAAATAAATTTAAAAATTCAATAATATAGATAGACAAATTGAAAGGACAAAATTTATTTTTAAAAAATATAATAAATACAAAAAGTTATGGAATTATAATTATAAAAATAAAACATATGTTAATACTAATTTTTTAATCAAAGATAGTTTAATTCAATTTATGAGTTCCAAAAATATACACAAAAATGTTTTTGTGACTGTTTTAGCGAGGGTCAATTGTTAATTTAGCTGGCGTGTATATACAATTAAATCTAAATAAATTTTTGATATTTTGGAATATACTTCTCGTTCTTTTTTGATAAATCCACTCAAATTTAAATAAATACAATTTTAGTTAATTCTATTTATTACAATAAATATATCAGAATTAAATAATAGAGTGATTAAAATAAAATATGATAAATAAGTTGCTTTTATTAGATGAATGCGTCAACCGTTTGCATGCAACACGATACGTATAGGTTTAATCCTGCATTCAAGTTGTTTCTTTGATTTTACTAACGGTCCACGCACAAAAAACGGAATTCCAAGTAAAAGTAAATGTTGGCTTATTACTTTTTCATATACAATTATATGTTGTTTTACTAAAACATCAGGAATTCGTGCAAAAATGTTGGTTTACTAGAACATCAGGAATTCGTGCAAAAATTGCTTGAATTCCGTGTTGAATTAGTTTAAAACTAGGATTAAAATAGCGAAAAAAATCGAAAAAAATTTCAAAGTAATACGGAACCTAAAAAAAAGAAAGTTGATGCGAATATCAAACGAAACTTAGATCCAATTTATCGGAAGGGTGATCAAAAAAAAAAAAAAATAATCCAAGATATGAACGTTTGATGTTCAGCAGAAAGATAAAATTACGAAAGAAAAAAGAATAATCAAAGTTAATAAAGAAAAGATAAATTTGCAAATCTTATTGGTTAGTATACAAATGTCACGGTAGACTAATCTAACCGATTTAAAACGAAAATTTTATAAATATTAAGTATTGTGTTATGGAAGTAGTAAGCTGAATTATGAGATTAACAATTGATTATGTCTTTGTTGTGAATACACATCTATTATCAATAATATTTAATTGATTTTTCTTTTTATATTTTCTGTTAAAACGAAAAATAATAATAATAATAATAATAATTGTTGTTTGATTTTGTAGGTCATAAGGTAAAAAGTTTGTTTAATAAGACAAGTTTATTCTTTTTAATAAAGTTAAAAAATTCAAATATGTTAAAAAAAAATTAAACATAACGCTTTTAAATTTCAGAAAGGAATATTTTTAAAATTATAATTATTATATTAAATTAAAATAAAAAAAATAGAGTTAAAGGCACGGTCGTATGTTAAAGGTTAGCGAAAACATTTATATTTATTTTGCATATTGAATCTATGTAGCTTTATTTACATTATTACAGCTTTCGCAATTTTTTCATGCGGTTATTTCATGAATACAATTTCTGGCGCATTTTTTAAAATTTATAAAATCTTCTACAGACAACATTAAATCCGCTATTGATTTTCGTAATTCGTTCGATCAGTATATACACACAGAATAAAAAGTACCTAATTTACGAGTGTGCGCATCAGCGCTGTCTCATAGATATATCATGTATCGTATTTACAAGCGTCTCGTTTGATTCAAGTTACGAGATTCTATTTGTTATAGCTGCTTTTCTTCGTTTAATCGAATGTAGCACAACTGATTCGTCCAGATAAAAACTTCATGAGAAAAAGATAAAAAAATGCTCCCATATCCATTTTGTGCTCTACGTGATTCACATTTCTATAATAATTATGTGCAAATTTGGTTTGCACGGGAAAGCAGTAAAACTCTATTTAAATTAACTTTTCTTCCATCTCTTTTCATCAAGCATTCGACAGAATTAGATGATTATTGTATAATGACTGAATTCAAAAATCATTTCAAGCATAATTTTTCATTCATAAAATATTAAGTAGAATACAATTAAAAACAACAAAATAAAAAAAATCTTATTACTTTCCATATTGTAATTTAACGGTTTTAACAAAGGATGAAATTTACAATAAATAACAATAACGTTAAATTTTGCTATTAAACAAAGCAACCACCCATATAAAAAATGTATTTACCAAATAGGTAATTTAAATTAAAAATTACTTTGACTCTATAACAGCTATAACAACATAAAAAAAATTTATTCAACAACTTTCATTGTTTTTAATTGTACGCGTTCTTGGAAATTAAACGCAAAGATTACCTTATATCTGACTGATCTAAGACTTCATTTTTTGTTTTTGCAATGAAAAAATTTAAAAAAGATTTTCAATTACTTCATAAAGAAAAATGTACGTACAATTATTTTTAAATATTAATATAACTTAATTTGTATCATGAAAATAATATTATTTCATTCATAATATGCTTACTGGATACTGAAGAAATTCTCTCAAATATCTCACTCAGAAAAAATGATAACAGTCATTCTTGTAGATTTTTTCCAGCCAAACTTATAGTGTTTCAAATATCAAATTCTTGCTTCTGTTTATTTGTAAAATAAACACCTGCCAAATTAATATATTTTCACTCAATAAAGTAATGCGAGGGTCTCATTTTTTCTTTTTCTTTCGACTAAGCAGCACTGCTTCTTGTCAGATAATGCGTAGGTCAAACACCGTTAGAAGTTGGTGAGTTATTCATCGGAGGTCGAAGTAAGTCGTGATACTGCATAAGTGCTTCTCGCAGTGAACGTGATACCTGACTCGAGGCCGTTGCCACTGTGCACTCAACTAGGCAGGGATAGAGTCCTATTAGCTGTTCCCAGACGGAGCGCTCCACTACATCAATAGAAATAAATAAAAGGAAATAGAATACAACAAAAAATTTTGAATTAATTTCGAATAATTTTGAAAAAATGAACGATTGTAATTTTAATATGTATATTGAACAATATTTGCAAATGAGACCAACAATAAGTTATTATTACCCTTATTAGCAGGCGCCTTTTTCAATGAGACGACTAAAGTTGCGACGGCTTTAAGAACGAACGATATCTCTGACAACCTGTACCTAGAAAACGGTTCTATAGTCATCTTTTTGGGAAAGCGTACTACAGGGAAGCCCAAAAAAGAATATAGCTGATTATGCACGAAAGGCGTTACCTGGGCAGCGGGCATTTGCCGCTTCGTCGCTCATCCTCTATGTATCTCTTCAGAACCTCTTGAAATCTATGTAACAGAGCTGTGACAGCGAGTCGACCGGCGACACCACCCTCGTCTCGCTCCGTGATGTTATCTGCGTTCTTGTTCTCGATCTCATTGTTTAGACCGTCGAGCAAAGAAAACTGAAGAAGCGTCTCGAAGCACGTTTTCGCAAACTCTTCCCTCAATTTAGGCTCACCGTTTTTTTCTACAAACATTAAATTATCTATAATTAATTAATGATAAAATTAAAAATATTTTTGAAGTTTATAAAAATTTATTGTCAATTTATTAATCACATTTAAAGATTAAACTCTTACCTATATTAGAAGTAGCTGAATGAATAGACCCTTTGTTCAAAAGCATAACCACTCGTAAAATGAATTGATGTGGAATGTGCTGCGAATGTGGTAAAACTTCATCTCTTAAAAGTTCCATTACTTGACAGTCCACTGCTTCGTCAGCTTGGATTTCTTCAACTCCTCGATCTGCATTCGTTACGCTAAAGAAGTTTAATTGTATTTTTAATTAATACTTTACAATAAAAATCAAGATAGTAGTGTTTCAATAAATATTAATTTTACCTAGAAGGGAATAAAAAGTGATCTAAGGTATCAGCAAGCTCTTGCCACATATTTTGAAAGTGGTCAGGACATTTTCGCGCAAGTGGTAATCCTATGTGTAAAATAGCTAAAAGACTAGTTACAGCTAACTTCCACGTTGTATGTGAAGGACAGGCATATTTCATAGCCAGAGGAACATGAAGTGCTTCTATAATATGTTTTAGGATTTGACCTTCAATCACAGCCATCTCATCCGCGGTCTTTTGATACAAATTGACGACCATAGACAGAGCTTTTTCACCGAAAGGCACGTAATTCATAGTAACCCAATCGGCCTAAAAAAATTAAAAATGTTTAATTAAAAAATCTATTACAATTAATAAAAATATTTATAAAAATGTTAATTTTTAAAATGAAGTGTTTTAATAAATTTAAAAAATTAGTGATTAAATACATGGTAAAATAAATAAATTACTTACAGATACGCCTCTGACTTGGGAGATGTGCTTAGTAGGAATTTTCCCATATGTAGGTGCCTCGCAGGCTAATTTCGAAAAATAGAGAAGCTGTAAGAAAATTGGACTTATCATAGTTTGTAGATTTTCAGATGTAGCCAGTGCTTCCTGAGAAAAAATGTATTATATGAGTAAAAATGGAACTCTAAACTTTATAAAGTATTAAATTTATACCAATTTATTTTTAATTTACCTTTTGTAGTAACTCCATTGAGTGAAGTACGCCATCTTGCAACTGGGTAAGAACTACATCTGGAACAGTTGGTAAGATATATGGGGTTGATTCTCCATGTACCGGTACAGCAACTGCATTTTTTAAAACAAGACATAACTTTTGCAAGTCGGTTGGAGAAAATCTATAACAAAAAATATTCAGTTATAAAATAAAAAATCAAAAATTATTTATAATAATCTATGTTACAAATTTTTGTCAATGATACACACTTATTTTTAACATGTTGAAAAACGGCTGGAAAAATTTGAACAAGTGCTGTCAGGAATGCCTGTGACGGAATGTAAGGTTCAATTTCGCTGTCTTGAGGTGGCGATGTACTATCTAAACCAATGCTCAACCAAATGCGCCAGGCAACAATCCATAATGCTTCAGAATCTTCAGTTTGAGCAGGGTCATTATTGTCTATATTTTTAGGAAGATACAAGATCTCTTGAAAAGATTTTAAGGCGGCAAGTGATACCTACAATCGTCATAAATAAACGTCAGTCAATATAAATTATGCGTTAATAAGGTCGTTATTTAAAAGGTTATAAATTATTTTAATACCTCATTATTTTTGCTTAGAGCAGAGTTTTCTATAAATTCTAAGAGAAGCGACCAAGCTCGTGGAAAGTCTCCCAACATCTGCAGTAGCTGACGTTTTGTATTGAAAACTCTTGCAACACCACTTAAAGTTAGTACCTATAGAAAATTATAGAAAATTAGTCAATAATTTTTAATAATAATATATCAATAAAAATATTGCTATTTTCTGTTCGTACTTGTGTTTCTGCCCATTGCTTCTGCGCTGTGTTTCTACTGTGGTGTATAAGAATATTTCCAGATGTGTCAACTTTCTCGCTAGACGCCGAACTAGACAGACTCCTGACCTTGTCGAGTAGGGGGAACAGCACTTGCCAAAGAACGGCTTGCCAAGTTGGTTGGTGCAGCAGACTGCCGTGAGCAGAAATGGTAGAAAAGAGCGTCTGACTGGCTGATTTACGCACCGCCGGCCGTGGATCGACGCATAAATCACCTAATCGCGCATATAGACACATCCAGAGTTTATCGAAGGCCGGCATGTTCGTCGTGCCGGGAAAATCAGGAAATACAGAAGCAGAATCGCCCCGCAATGAGGCACATATTTTCTCTTGATTTTGATAAAAGTAGTCACTGATATTCCACTGCAATCATACAACAAATTATAAATTTAAATTATATTTTTTGTCAACACATTTTTTCAATAGTCTCCTTGGAAAGTTTAAAAAAAATTTTTATTGAAATATATTAATAATATTTTTATGTTACTTGCCATCTGACCAACAGCAGTAAGTGATATGTTCAACTCCTGCGTTTGTGAACCAAACTTTGCTGCTGTATCAACACAGAGTGGAAGGCACCGCCAAGGCATCACAGGTAAAAAGTCTGTTACCACTAATTGTAGACATTGAAAAGCTATTCTAACTAAAGCTTCTCTGAAAATTCAATATATAATTGGTAAATTGGAATACTAAAAATACTTGAATTTTAAATTGTATAGTTATTTACCCATGATGATCAGAAACTGCACCGATAATTCCTAATACTAAAGGCCAACCATGAAATAGTGTTTCACCCGCACCATGAAGAATTTGCAACACACATTCTAACTGCCGTTGTCTAACATCTGCATGACGCACAGAGGATAATTCAGACAGAGGGCCTAATAAAAGGGTTTGTAATTTCTGCAAAATAAAAAATTATTAACTTGGATAAAACTTTTTGAACTAATAATCCAAATAATGTAAATAATTAATTACTTGATTATCTCGAAGTGGCTGTGGATATTTATGCTGTAGAGCTGCTTTTACTAAATACGTTATCGCTTCTACTCCCCACTCTCTCATTCTAATATGAGGGTGTTGACAAACTTCTAATAAATGATTTGTTAAAGGTCGCCATAAAACTTCAACTCTCGGTAAATTTACTAAGCCAGTTTCCAAAAGTTTTGCTACCGCAAAAAGTGATGGTTCCTAAAATTAGTACAAAATTGTTATTTAGTTATTGATTTAACTAAGAAAAAATTTGTTGAATATGAAAAAAACTAACCCTGTTTGTGTAAGCGAGTTCCATAGCCTCCTGGCTAAGCTTACAAAGCGCATCGATCAAATGATGAAGTGCCACATCGTCAAGGTGCTGGCTGCTTTCGAAAAGTCGACTAAGCATGGCACTGAGAACCGGCAAATCGGCCATTACAGCGGTGGTAAGCATAGCGTTGGAATCAGCGGCCGTGCGTCCAGCCTTCAACGAACCACCTGTCGAAGGCTTTAATCCAAGAATCCAGGCAAGATGCTGAAGGGTAGTGAGCACGAGATGCCAAGCGTTTCCTAAGATGCTGCCGTGGCAATGAGCCAGCAGCAACAAAGCGCGCATGCACTGAAGGTTCTTTACCGTTAACATGACTGGTCCTTGTTGAGCTCCTGTAACATAATTTTACTTTTGGTTAATCTTTTGGTTTATTCTACCATTAGATTCCTAAATAATCACAAATATATATTATTTTTCGTAAATTATGTAAAACAAATAGAAAATTATAATTTTTATCGTAACAGTTTTACCGATAGGCAGAGAAGCTGTAGGCAGAGGTGTTCCAACAGCGACGACCTGTTGCCTATAATCTGAGTCGGCTAGATTTGCTGGATTAAATTGTCCACCTGAAGCTGCAGCAGAACCTGCTCCTGCATCCTGTTGCTGCTGAGGTTGCTGGGGCCTCGGTCCGCTGGGTATACCCTGGGGCGCGCTGTATAACACCGTGAGGGCATAGTGGGGCGGTAGCGAAGCCTTACAGATGGCCGTGATGAAAGCATCACGGGGAGTGTGCAAATCTAGCAAACCACAGAGCGAGGCAAACGTCTGGATCTCCTTCAAAACATTCTCGGTGGCGGATTCGTCGGTACTTGCATCGACAAGAGGGCTCAGTGCGGCGAGTAAACCGCACCAGCTAGAGTTGATTAATTGAACATGCAGCTTGCGCTCGGCCTCGGTCGGCTGGTACCGACGCTCTACACCCTCCTCGCGCGGTCCTGTTATTGCCAGGGAAATCGAGCGAATGATGTCTAGTAAGCAGGCGTAGGCGATGCTGATACCGTAGCCGTCCGGGATCACAGGAGGCTCTACCTTGTCTAGCATTTCCAAACTGTAAAATGTGACATAACTGTTACTCCGGTAGTTTAGCGTATTTCTTAGATTAGGTCTTCGGAAATTTCTTGAAGTGAATTATTATATTTTATTATAAACTAAACTTAATATTTTAATTGAAAATTAAAGAAATCATTCACTCCAAGAAATTTAGAATTTACATATAAGTAATTAAATTAGAATTTTTTTAATCGTTTATACTTTTAAGTTTGAATATGTACCTTTGTCAATAATGCTACTGCACTGTATTATATCTATTTCGCAAAAGTCTAAACTGCATTATATATATTTTATAAGAGTCTATAAGACACTATATGTATTTTATAAGAGTCAGGACTGATTGTCCTGATCACTTGTAATGGGTCTTTACCCACAAACAAGAACAATAAAATAAAATAAATAATAAAAAATAATAAATAATAATAAATAATAAATTAGAATATTCTAGAAACCATAAGTTAAAAACAAATTAAACTAAACAATTAAAAGTAAAAATGAAATTTTAATAAGAAATTTTTTTCGAAAATGAAGAATGTTAAAGCATACTTTCTATATCTGATGAATTATATAGTACCAAAAAAGACGACTTACTATGTAGACTTAGCTTGACCACTAGTAAATGTTGCTACCACCGGAAGCCAAATTCCTCTTGAATAAAATCCAGGCTGTGGTGTTACACCTGGTCCTATAGGCATACCTGCCAATAATGCTGGCGCTGAGCCTTGTGCAATTGGAGCAGCTGATGCTATTGTAAATATTTAAATTTCAATTTTATACAATTGTAATATTTATAAAATCAACAGGTTCTTAAATAAAGTATGACTTTTTAAAAATTCAAATTTAAAAAAAAGTAAAGCATCTTACTTATTAATATTTAAGAAGTAATGAAGTAGTAAAGTAAATGTAAAATAAAGTAAATGTATTATATAAGTAAAAGTAATAAAATTTGTTACTGCTATTAAAACAAAATACTATTTACCTGCAGTGTTCTGTACCATGTGTGGATTAACAAAAAGACTATGTACAAATGCTCCTAAACTGTTGACAATATCCTGAAAGATATTAGTAGCATGTGGTTTTAAATCATAACAATTGCAAAAACTTGTTAATAAATCAGCCTGCACTGTCGTTTTGTGCAAAACTTCCAAAGCTAAAGCACGCTGCCATGGTGGCTTATCAGGATCCAAAAACTTAACAATCAGTGATAAAAATATTTCACATTCTGTTACCTATAATAATTTTAAAAATGGGTTAATTCATTTCTTACAAAATGTATTATAAGTAATCTTATAAAACTTACCAGCAGTGAATGATATTTTTGAACTAAAATCGATACAACTCTCAGTAGTCTCATACTGATAGGAAAATAGGGTTTATCAAGGGGTGTAGCTTGCTGCATTGAAGCTGGTACCGAATTACGATATTTTATGTTAGGTGAGAATAGTTTTATGACAAGAGCACAAACACGTTCTTTTAGAAGAAAACTAAATTCTGGGTGCTGTGTATAAAAAAATTTAACAAAATTAAAACATTGTTTAATGTAAATAAAAATCAATAATTTTATGTAACTCGCATCTCACCTTGAAAAATACTGATGAAAAGTTTGTTAAAACAGACTCAAGTAACTCTAGACCGAAAGTTCGTGTCATTTCAGTAATGCCTATTAACCAATATGGTTGATCTGCATTAACTAATTGCACCAAGTCCTACAAAAGAAACATTAGTATTTAAAATAATTGAGGAAATAAGTATGTAAGATAATTTATAAAAACGTAATTTTAAAGACAAATAACAAATTAAAAATATCAAATTATTTTAAGATTATTTATATTGATTAAATAATAGAGAAAATTACAAATTTTTTAACCTTACCTGAAACATAAGATAGGCATCAGCCGCACAGGGCCTAAGAGCTTTTGGTGCTTGATTTGTAGGCATTTTAAGTTCTTCTAAATTACTTTCTTCTTGCACCTGTTGATCAGAATACTGTTCATCTTCAGCAACAACTCGCTCAAATACTAAAGAAACCAACTGTCTAACAGTAGCTCCAGCAGTATTAATGGTTGTTGAATCTTTAGTAAAGTGAAGTCGAAAGCAGAGGACCAAATTCTATAATATTATAATAAAGAATCTTAAAAGTGTACTAATTCAGAATAATACAATGAAATTAGAAACTAAAGTATCTATTATTAATTTACCCTTGCTAATGTATCTCCATGAACAAGAGAATTACTTGTAAGTAACAACGTTACTGTTTGTAAAACTTTAACCTCTTCAATGCCTGCTTCCATAAGTGTCCATAAAGCATCTGTAATATATCGAGCTCCCTTCTGATCAATAGCTTGTTGAGTTATCAGTCTTTGCATTGTGCTTAGACAAAACTGAAAGCAGACATTTATTTTCAATACAAAAATTGTATAAATCATCAGAATAATTTACACGTAATTGATTTTACCTTACTAATTTTTACATCTTTACATTCACAACCTTGGACTAGAGGAAACAGAATTTGATTGACAACGTAATAAATCTGTCCTGGTTGATTGCTTGAAGATGCTTGTCTCAATTTAACTATACCTTCCTCACATGACTAAAAAGCATTAGATACATTTAGTTAATCTAATCAATAAATTACTGCAAATTAATGTGTTAGTACAATAATCAATGATTCAAGAACTTTAACATTCAAAAGTATAAAATATTTTTTTAATTAATTTTAAATAATTTTAAATTTAGAGATTGGTTTTAACTCTTATCTGAAGTAGTATTAATATTGTTAACAGCTTAAATCAGCTTAAAATAACTCTTAAATCATCAACTCCGATACTAATAAAATGAAAAATAAAAGTTTTGGCTTCTTGATTCAAGCTTAATCTAATCGAGTTAATTTTTACAAAGAAAAACAACATTCGTAGTTGGTGCATTACACCTGCTCGAATCGATCAGCCAAGTGGCCAGCAAGATAAGCCACTGAAAAAAATGTACACTCCAAAGTGTCCTGACCTCTTTGATCTGGGGATACTTCTTTTTGGTCTCCGAGGCAAGAACCTTGAGGTCAGCCTGGAGCGACTCGAAGAGCTTGGCCACACTCTCCTGGGCAGCGGCTCCGACCGTGCTCGACATCTTTCCCCGTCGAAGCTCTTCTATACAGCCAATAAATCCTCGCCCTTCCCTCTCGCTCTCTCTCTCTTCTTCTCTCTTTCTCTCTATTTACCAACGAGACAGCGATAGCCGATGCCGTCGCTCATGACTATAAGGCCCCGTTCCCGAAGAGCCCACCTCCTGGAGGCCGCTAGGCAAGACCGTCTGCTGCAGCTGCGTTGCTGATGCGCGCGCGCGCGCGGATACTCAGCGTGGCGGCGGGCAGCGATAATCGAGTGCAGGCTGAGTTGGCAGCATGCCTTGAGAGAGCGATTATCAAGCGCCGGATTTGACAACGAAGCTGCCACCACTATATAAGACTGTGTGCGTGTCTCTCTCTCTCTCTCTCTCTCACTCTCGATGGATCGACTTTTCCTCTCGCTCTCCGACTATACACAGCTATACACGCACACGATCTGGCTCGCCCTGTTTTCCTTCCTCCTTCTTTTTATTGTTGTACGTCGCGAGCGCGCGCTGCACCCACCGCACACGGATATATGTGTATACACACGCCCGCGCATGTATGTACACACGCACAGGCTGTGTAGAGCCGCGTAATCGCAGCAGCTGTCAATTTCGTGTATCGCCACGATATGTGGGTATATATATCCCGTATTGGGTGTGCTGTTTTACGTTGTGCCGATGTTGGACGGGATAAGACGAAGGATGACGATAGCTTTGTAGTAATATGACTGGGCGATGTGCTTTTGCACGTGGATGCGCGGGCTTTTTGAGGTTGGATTGTACGGAGCGGCAAGTGCATACGTGTGGCGAGGTATTGACTTGCTCCGAAATGCGAGCTGGCTTTAAATGGAGCGAGCTGCGTGTGCTTGTTTTGAAATTTGATTTCTTTTGATGGTAGTGGGTTCTTTGATCTTCGCGAAACTGTGGATTGTAATTTGAAAATAATTTTCCGTAAATGATTAGTTGCATAACATATCGATATACACTAAACACTTTTATAATAAGAGTAATCGGTAGCAGAAAGAAAGTGTCTTTGCGAGTAAACAAAAAACTCGGGCATTTAAATTTCTCAAAGAAAATACCCAAAGTCGATAAGCCAGATCTCTGATAACCCGTTACACTCTATACTATACTCTGGAAAATATATATACATTATGATTATGTAAATAAGCGCCACAGTGCCTATATATAGCAAGCAAATACACATACACCTGTAACGATAAACAAAAGAAATCCGCAACAAGCTCAACCCAATGCGTACAGTGAACCCTTTGAAAAGCGTTCGCTAAATACTTTAAACCAATCGAGATCCACCTCCGATCGATCGCGAAATATAATTGCGCAAAGTCGAGGATGGCTCGCGTGTCTGCGCATACACACGGCGACTCTCTACCGCTCATACATTATGAGAAAGGCTTTTGTGTGCTAAAGTACATGTTCTCACATACACCGTTGCAACGCGGCTGAAAATCACAGAGCGCGCGCACCATACTTAGGTACTCGCGCGCCTTGGCTGTGTTGTGTGGGTCTGCTGCAGTCAGCCACCCAGTTGCTGGCCGCTGCGTTTCGGAGTAAGCCAGCGCGCAGCTCGCTGTATATATCCTAAGTAAGTTTATCTTTGTCCGTCTCCCTTCCTATCTTTCTTTCTCTTGCTGCTTTCTTTTTCCTATACGCTGGCTCGACCGCAGTCTACACACTTTCTCTCTCTCCTCTCTCTCTCTCTCTCTCTCCCTCTTTCTTCCTCACTCAGACAGCATAATAATACACATCGCCACTCTCGCACGCAAGTTTGTAGATTCGTAAGTCTCGAGTGTCTTCGGGTTATCTTTCGTTTATTAAGCTAAGTAGGCCTACTTGGAAAATTTTGAAAATATTATTTGTTACAGCTGTAGGGTGCTGCCGTTCGAAGAAGGTGTCTGCAGTCTGCTCCCTCTCTCTCTCTCTCTCTGTTTTTGCTAGCTTTCGTCTTCTCGAGAGGCTGCAGACTCGCACTGTCGTCCGCAGCAATGGCGTTGATGAGACGAGCGAGTCACTCGGGTAGCTGGTACACGGAGAACGGTAATAAAACTCCCTTTGTTTCGAATTTTCAGAATCGCTTTGAACGCAATCTGCGCACTGACGAAGTTTGCCTTCTGCTCGCTGCGTTTTGTTGTGCTTGTTCTTTCAGGATAAGCTCGCTTGGAGATTGCTTCAATAAGCAAACAAAGCCTTGTTTACTTATTTGGATAAATGCGCTTTTTAATAGAGCGTTTGCGTGAGGAAGGAAATTTAATGATATTGAAAGTCGGAGAATTGCAGCTGATAGAATTGATAAATTGTTTGATGTAGAAAAATCAATGTTAAATGCAGAGTAGTGTATTGAGGTCATGCTGCAGTTTTTTCTATAAATTATGCAAGCTTATTTTCTGCTATCTTGATGTTCTCATCCTCCGGTTAATTTTTCAGGTTTCGAGTTGAATAAACAGCTGAGCGACTGGCTGAATGTAGCAGACTTAACCCATGGGCCAGCTAGAGCAATTATATCACCGTTAGTATGAGCAATTATGTTTCATTACATTAACTGAGCTAAAAATACTTACAAAATAATAATTTCATCTTCAGTCATGCTGGCTACAGTTACTGTGGTGCCTGTGCAGCGTATGCGTATCGACAGATCAGCCCTATTGTAGTGTGAGTTGTTCAATATTTTATATATTTTTTGTAGGGAAAAAGGGACATTTTTTTTTAGTCCTATTAAGTGATAAATTTCTTCATTCCTATCCATGGTGACTTGAAATGACAGACTTGCTGTTATGCAGCCGCAAGATATTCATTTTAGGCCCGTCCCATCATGTGAGATTACCAGGCTGTGCCCTTTCAACTGCTTCCATCTACAAGACACCACTTTACGATTTACACATCGACCAACGAGGTGATTATTCAATTCTTTTAATTTTTAAATTACTATCTGTCTAAATGGTTTTAAGAGTAATGGAATACTTTTTTCATTTCTTGCAGTAAACAAAGAGCTGCAAGACACGGGTCACTTCGAATGGATGGACATGGACACGGATGAGGAAGAACATAGCATCGAAATGCAACTGCCGTATATTGCTAAAGTAATGGAAAAGTAAGTTACTTTTTAAACTTCTTAAATATTTTATGATCAGATCTAAGATTATCGTTATACTTACTATTTAGATAAAAATTTTTTAAAAATAAGAAATAATTATTAAAAATTAATCTATCAATCATCTTGCTCAATATGAATTTGTAAAAATTAAAATATGTTTTAATTTTCTTTTTCAGCTTTAAGGATTCATTCACCATCATTCCAATTCTTGTTGGATCTCTTAGTCCTGAGCGAGAAGCCATGTATGGAAGACTTCTAGCACCTTATATGGCTGATCCTCAAACTTTATTTGTTATTTCTTCTGACTTCTGTCATTGGGGTCAACGATTTCGTTATACTTATTATGACAGATCTTGTGGTGCTATTCATAAATCTATTAAAAATCTTGATCAAATGGTAAACTTTTAAGTCAAAATCTTTAATAAATCTTGAAATAATAATGTATCATAATTATTTTTAAATTTTTTCAGGGAATGGATATAATTGAAAATTTAAATCCCTCAATGTTTACTGATTATTTAAGAAAATATGGGAACACAATTTGTGGTAGACATCCAATTGGAGTTTTGCTTCAGGTAATGCAACCAAAAGTTATTTAGAATAAATTTTTCATAAACAAAATTAAAATATTGATATTTTTTTTTCAGGCAATACAAAGCCTCAAAGACACTACCAATGGCCAACCAATGAGTCTGAAATTCTTAAAGTATGCTCAGAGCAGTCAGTGCAATAATATGAATGATAGTTCAGTTAGCTATGCCAGTGCTTCATTGGTGGTTGAGTGATAATGAGTCCTAAATAGCTTCTGCCGTTAAAACGTTCAGTGCGATATTTACACCTTCATATTAGGTATAGATAAAATTTAAACAAAACGAAAAAATAAGGGAAAAAAAACAGTGTAACAGTAAGAGGCAAAGTTCGTCTCTACTGTATTTTTCGGTACATGCAATCTTAGGTGTCTTATTCTTAGGCACAAACGTAATTCATTAGGCAGAGCTCAAAAAAGGCCTCTTCCAAATGGTACCCACGCGCGATACCATACTTACACCCACATACTTAAACCTACAATTATTTTCATATAAGAGACACAATCTACATTTTCTAACGTACAAAATACACCAATGTGTAAAGAATGAGAGTAGGAGAATAGTACGAAACTAATTGTAAATTATAAAGACTGACTTTTGTCATTTATGTTTAGTGCATTCAAAGAAAAAAATATTGAAAACACCAAGCGTGAGATCAATGTGAAGACAACACTAAAGATTAATGCGTATTATATACGTACAAGACACGAACAACCGTGAACAAGTGATTGACTCGATTTTGAGTTCTACCTCAAGTTATTAAATCAGGTCCAATACATTTTAGAAGCACTGCAACATTCGTGATAACAGACTTTTCGGACAAGTGAGAATAGAAAAAAATACATATTATCAAAGCTAGTTAGCTTTTCTGCCAAAAGTTTAGCATTTAATTAAATTATACTTCATGAGAAATGTTCAAGTATTATCCTTCTGTGCATTAAGCAAAAAATTAATGTTATCATTATTCTCCTAAATTTCAGTAGGTCTCTGTGTAGTCAAGTTACATTTTCAATCAATTAAAAAAAAATGTAGATTTTTAATTTTAAAAAAGAAATGCCATTTCTAAAAAATATTTTTAAATACATGTGTAAAATAAATATTTTTTTAAATATTTTTATCTTATAATGATTTAAGTATCCCTTTTAAAAGCATTATATAAAATACTATCCTGTAAAATAAAATGAATAAATTATAATTTTGATTATTTTATGTTTTATAAAAATTTATTAAACTAAAATAAAAAAACGTCAAACAAGTTTTAAGTAATGCATCATAAAAACATGTAATATGTAAAGAATTCAGACAGAAAGTTATAAGAAAGAAATTTTTAGGTATTTATTTTTATATATTTATTTATAAATATTTTATGTAAATGGCTGCAACAAGGTAAAAAAGTATTTTCATTATTATACTGAAATCTTAAAATACAAAATTGTGCAAAACTAAATTTTTGAAATTTGACTATAGAGTTGCCTTAATATTGTCAGCGGTTATTGTACTGTAACAACCCTATAATATTAAAAAGTTAAGGAATTGTATTGTTTCTCTATATATATTGAGACATGGAACTTCATGGTCTTTCAGTCGTGATAAATTAAAATTATGCTTTAGCTTAAAAAATTAACAAAATTAAAGATAGTATGCATTTGTACGACAATAAAACACGTTTAAGTATAAAAAAATTCTGTGCACCTTCACTAGTAAAATATAAGAAAATAATTTGTGAAATGTATAATTGGAGTAAGAAGGAAACAATGGAAAAGGATATTTTCAGGAAAAAGTACCAGCAAAATGCATTTACTTAAATAAAGCTTTATGAACAAAAATATTCAGCTGTTTACTACACTGTTTATAAAAAAGCACTTATCCTGGACAATTCTCATTGCTCTCAGTACATTTTCGTTTGATATACAATCACAGGAAAATTTAAAAATTGAGAGAAAATATGAGAATTCACGGTATGGATATACTCTTTTTTATATCCTTTTTATCAATTCACATAATCACACCACGTAATTCATGAATATACAACACTGAAAGTTCATTTATGCACTGTCAGAATCATCTGGATTATAATCTGGATCATCATCATCTTCGTCATCCAAATCAAGATCGTCCAAGTTCTGGAAAAGGCTCTCATCCACTTTCACAGAATCACCTGAAAATGTAGAAAAAATTAATAGTAGTTAAATGCATTTTGACATTAAAGTAACGAAAGCTTAATTTTTACCATCATCCAAGAACTTAAGATCAGATTGATCCAGAGTTTTATCAGTCATAAACAATTCTCTACCAGTGAGTTTCTTTCCTTCTTTTTCAGCCAATTCCTTTTTCTTATTATATCCCGTTTCTTCGTTGAATTTTTCTTTCCAACTAAGGAACGTTTCAACTGTGACTCTCGTTCCTTCAAACCTTTTCTGTTAATAAAAAAAGTTTAGAAACATTAATGATTTTCAAGTACATAAAGTTCAAACTAAATCAATTTTACTTGTCTAACTGCAATGATTAAAAGAAATACTTAATTGTAACAATAATGTTAATTCTTATGAATTTAGAAATAAGTTTCAAAAGAAGTATTAATAAAATAATTGCATAAACTTAATTACTCTTTCAGCCTCTTCTTCCTCTATGAGCTTTTTTGCTGCACTTTCTTCTCGATTAAGTTTTGTACTGTCCCACAGAACGTTTAACCATTCTTGCGCTGCACTAACCAATGTAAACACCATAACAGTTCCCAAATTCTCTTTCATTTGTTCTTCCAGGTGTTGCATAAGTTTTTCAACATCACCTTCTTCAAAGTTTTCTTCTTCCTCAATAGAAACAATTAGAGGTTCATCTGGATACTTTGAAGTGTATGTGAATTCTAACCTACATGCCAAGCCGTTGTCTGTCTCTGGTTCGTACTCTTCAGACTTAATTGGTATGGCAAATTTGTAAAATGGTGCTGTTTCCAGAACTGAAATTTATAACACACACTTGTTAAACATACTACATGAAATTTAAAATCCATATTGATACTATTAAAAACACCTTACTCACTTTCTAATTCACCACAATAAATTGATTCCAGAGCTTCGATTTCGTTAGCCTGCTCGTCCTTGTAATCCATTATGTTAATTTATGAACAACAACAAATCTTATTTAACAATCTTCTTTACTTAATAGTAATAAATATCTATTAAAACTAAAATATAAAACTCTCAGTTAACACACATAACCTAACATCACTTAACCTCGTTCAACGAGCCAACCTAACAGCCGACGCAAACAAAAATCACTTTGGAAAAAAAAAAGAACAAAACTGTCAAACACTTAATTGCAAATCATTAAACAATACGGTGCCACCGATCAGCCGATTAACGCGCGGACTCCCACATTTTCAGCACCTGCGGCTTTCCCCTCGTGCGCTGTCGAATCCACAAGCCAGCAGTAGAAACGCGGCAATTTCGATCAGACGCAAGTAGAAAGAGTGCAGCCAAGTCGGACAATTCGCTTTCGGACAACTGATATGCTAAATGTGCATGTAAAGGAGATTTTTGTTTCTGAGAAAAGTAAGCAAACTAATTTATTAATAATGGATGTAAATCGGAATTCATTAATAACGAAAATGATTTTTACAAAATTAAATAGATATGTGACTGTACCGTTTGTGGATGTGATATCTGCTAAAGTTTGTAAACGTTTTTCATATAGTATTATTATTTATTATCGAGATGCCGTTGCTGGAGATTGTCAAGTTCTCTTTTTAAAGCTTTGATGTATTTGATAAATTACATATTACTACGGTTGGAGCCGTTATAAAGACCGCATATCTGAATTTATTTCAGTTGTTTAACGACTGCGACGGTAGTATACGTCATATGTATTATTTTCCAAATTCAAAACAATTTTGAATTTTGATTAGTTTGATTATTTAGTTTTAAATTATTGCCACCTTGCACGATTAAATATAGAAAATCTTTATAAATTTATGATTTTATGTAAAAATTTTTACTTAAAAAAAATTACTACGGTAATTTTAAAGTTTAAATTTTTTTTTTTAAATTCATTCATTAACTTCAAAATTTATTCTGATAAAATAAATACACTCGATTTATCTACAATAATTTATTTCAAAGTCTTATTTTCTTATCTTACATCTATCCCGGGTGAGAATCACAATAGGAGGTCATGAGGTCATTATTATATAGAACATTATTATGTAAAAAGCAATTTGGTACTTTAATGACCTTTCAATGTAATTATTAAATAAAAGGACGGTTACTTCTACTTACATAAATTATTAGAAAGTAATAACACAATTTTTTATTTGTATTTATTTCTGTGCTGATATTATGTATGTACATACATAAATGAAGTTCTCAAGATAACTAAATATATAAGTTTTTTCGTATAAGGGGCCTTTTTTGTATAAAATAGATTTATCAGGTGATTTCAAATTTCAATTATTTATACAATAATATACCAGAGAGCAATAATCTACAGAGGAAAATAGTATTTCCTGTTTACAGGTCCGGATTAAAAGAAAAAATATAAATCAGAAAATTATTGTTTAATTATTATTTATTTAATGAAGATGTACTAGCTCTAAGTGCGTAAAGTCATTTTCGGACAATCATTTTCTAAGCTTTTCCAATAAGCGTATTATAATGCATTACATAAATAAAGTTTTAATTACTTTTATGTATTTATTTTCAATTTGCTTTCTCTGATCTTGGCTGTACGTTTCAATATAAAATCATTAATTTCAGGAATTATAAAGCAAAATGGACTTATCTATTTAACTTGAAAAAGCTTAATACCGACAAATAATACGACAGATAAGCCAGTATTAAACATAATAAAATAATGAAAATAGAGTATGCTTTAGCAACTAATTAACATTCATTGATTTCGTTTATTTTAAAATACAATTTTGTTATTATTTCAATGAAATAAAGAATGAAAGGAAGGAGAGAGAATAAATCGAAACTCCTGAACTAATTCCTCCGGTTTTAGTACGGCTCGTACGTTTTGCTAGTTTACAACGAGAAGAAAGAGTATTTGTTAAAATTATGGCCATGATTGTATTGTTATTTAGTGCCGTAATAAATTAGCTAAGTGTTAGATTTCAACTCGTTTCCTCAGATCTCTGGTGTACCGCAAACAACATTAATTTCTCACGAAAAATTAACTCTATAGTAGTTATCTTGGGAAGTCACAGAGTTCCTTTCATATTCAATTAAAAAAGTTAACATGTTACTAACTACAACAATATAACGTAAAAATTAAGATAATTTGATTTTTAAATAATTTTTTTATATTTTGACATTGAATACATAATTACTTATAATTAGAATTAATTTATTTTTTATTTAAATTATAATGCTGAATAAATTTACGAATCTCATAATAAATATAATTACTAAGGCTGAAATTAAATAAAAAATAACAATGAATTCCAAATAATTATTTTAATGTCATTAATATATAATTAATAAATAAAAATTTAAATTCAAATTGTTATTAAATTTACAAAGTTGATTATCAAGTTCTGTTAAGCAGAGTTAATCAGTCTAATTGAACAAATCTTTATTTATCATGTTTAATGTAAAAAGACAAGCCTGTTAAGAAGGGAAATAAATAAGTTCCAAGTAAATCATTATCAAAAACAATCTAAGCTAGAAAAATCAATCGATCAAATAAACAAACCATAAAAAACAAATGAACCAAAACAGTCATCACCCACCACATCGCCCAACCCTCTCCCCCCAAGCCAAAACCCCAACCCTCAAAAAATCGGACCAAAAAACCCTCTCTCCCTCAAAGCAAGCCTTCCACCCAACCAAAAACCCACCCCCTCCAACCCCCAAACTCGTCACGTCCCGTAACTTGGACAAAGAGTATATCCCGAATCGTGCTCTCGCGGTCGTCACTGCGAATGCCCTCGGCGGAAAGTTTCTCCCCCTCCCCACACCAGCCACCCAGCAATACACAGAGCTGGAGAGAGAAAGCCAGGGCCACCCACACAGGCATAGTGCACGGAAGTTCCGTCAGACGGAGCGCATCCGCGTGCGCGCGCGGAACAATCAATACAATCGACGCAGCAGTAGCGTCGCCTCGGCGAACAATGCACGGGGATGGCGGAAGTAGGCAGGGGGGGGGGGGAATTAGCGGGAGAGGGAGGGTAAGTAGAAACAGACGAGGGGAGCAAGACGCAGGGCTGCTTTTCTCTCACGCGCTTTTCTTTTAGCTGGAGAGCCGCGCGCGGTAGGCGCCGCGATGTGTGTATATATATACGGGGAAATCCGCGTGGAGCTTGCAGGAGCAGCACTTGGATTGAATGCGAGAGAGAGGAATTATTTTTCGAGGCTGTGGAGAGGGTGGTGCGATGGCATTAGGCATAGGCTGGATTTTACTGTCGCGTGTTGCGTGCGATTGCACAAAGCATTCTCGGCATTGCTAGAATACAGCGTAGTGCTTGACGGTAGACTGGTTATTTAACGTTAAAAAAAAAAGCTCGGTGGGGAAAAATTCGCCAGTCCAGCTTTAAACCAGGAAGCCGGCTCGCTAATTAAGCTAGATTAAGATACGGCGCGCGGGCGAGCCCGGCGATAAGAAAAATCCAATATAATAAAGAAGGAGAAAAAGGTGAATCGAGCGGAGCAACAAATCATCTCTCCCTTAATAAGCGCGCAAGCTCTCTCAAGCCCTCGAGAATCGAGCTGGCTGGCGCGGCTCGGCGCACATAGCCAGCGAAATTCTCGTCCCAATCGAAACTGATCTAGGCTAAGCCAAACTAGCTGACGGTGCCGAGCTCGCTCTAGCCACCCCCCGCGGGGCCCTACAAATCCTCTCTAAACAAAATACCTAACCGGCCGAAGCTACGTATACGAAAGAAAGCAGAATCAAGCCGAATAAATCGAGAAATCATTCAGCGCAAGAGACGAAAAGAAAGCTGAAATGCGCGGGCGCGCGAGTGAGGGCAGGAAAACTCTTGATCGAGAACGGCGCGAGAGAGGGTGGAGGGGGTGGGCACAACCCCTCTGTATAGGTGGCAGCTGTTATCGCGTGCGCGCGCGCGAGAGCCACTTTCTCGCTCAGTACGCACGAGGCACTCGTCGGCGCCGGACGCGGCTACATCCGCTTATCGTTCGCGTTTTTGCATATATACACACAGAGAGAGAGCGAAAGAGAGAGAGAGAAGGGCACGCATAGACGCGCTCTGCGGGGGTGGTGAGAGGAGAGAGTCTCAGCGCGAGGGAGAGAGAGAGAGAGAGAGAAGGAGAGAAGATGGCGGCGCGCTGCGACAAACAAACGGCTGGCGCTTTTGCCGCCGCCGGTGACGGGGTTCCTTGAGAGAAGCCTGCGTGAGACGAGAGAGAGAGAGAAAGACAGAGAGAGAGAGAGAGAGTTAGGGGCGCGCGCTCGGGGCTCGCGCTCTCGCGGCTGGATCGATATCGGCGGCCGCTAAAAATGTGCAGCCGCGCGAATTGTTAGCGGAGGTATACGAGGGGATCGCGTAGGCGCGCACCACGTGAGAGGTGGATATCCGGGAGCGGCGGCTTTGATGTCGGGCGGCGAGGCCCGCCGCCGCGAGGGAGCAGCTGGACTTGAAGCAGCAGGATGCATCTCTACTTCGAGAGGAACGGCAACGCCAAGTGCGACTGCAACATCCTCTCGCTCAGCTGGATGGGCAAGCTGCCGGACGAGCTACAAGAGGTCAGCAGTTTGTTTTGCGTCTTGATTATGGGTTTTTTTTTTTAGTGGGGGTTGGTTTTTGCGTTTGGCTAGAAAGGGTTTTTTGGTGAAGACGTTTTGAGGCTGAGTGGTTTTTTGTGAGAAGGATGGCTTATGGGAAGGTGGCGGCTTATTTTGCCTCTGGGGGGAGAGGAGCGTGAGCTTGATGTTGGGAGTCATAGGAGGATGAAGAATTACAGTTTTTTTTGTTTTTTTTTTTTTTTTTCATTAGTCGAGTATTTTGAGGGATAAATTAGTTTCGCGCGCTTTTGTGGCTCTGAGATGTGTGCACGGTGTCACATTAGTTTGAAAATGTTTCGGACATGTATTACTAATGATTTTGAGTTCAGTATAACTAAATAGCAATTTGTTTTAATTGTTTGTAGCTTGATGACATAAATAAATTTAAAAACTGATAATAGTATACCTAGGCTTTATGAATATCGGTGCGAAACTGGCACTTTGACTGATTATATTCTTTATTGACTTTAAAAATTTACTTTTTGAAATATCCATAATTAAAACTCATTCTGTTAATATACTTAACAAATGATGCTTATCTGTATTAATATTCGCCTAAGTTAGATGTCCATGAGATTATTTTCATTCAATTTCATTTAAAAGTACTTAAAATGCAATTAGTACTATCTCGTTGATATTAACTTTGACTATTCTAGAAAAACTTTTTTCGCCTGGTTCCTAAGAATCTTTAAATGATTCTTAATATCAAAAAATGTAGATTTGACATTAAAGAAAATAATAATACTCATAAAAAAATTCTGTAGCTTAATTTTATAAAAAAAAAAAAATGCAATAATAATCTCTATTCTATAATCTATTTTATAAAAATGTTAAACAGTCATTTAAAGTTCTTAAAATGATGTACATAACACATTTCTTTTATTAAGATAAATTTTTTAATAATAATTAAATTTTATTTTCACTGAAAATAATTTATTTTTATAAAAAATTATTTGTTGACAATAAAGGTGAAGGTTATGCTTTCCAAGATTCTGTGCTAGATTAAAATAAAAGAGCTATAAGCGATTTTATCTTGCAATCAATCATCTTTGGAAACCATATCTTGAATCTATATCTTGGACCGTATCTTGGAAACCGTAGCTTGAAATAAATCCAAAGTTATGTTAAACAAAAATTATTGAGACTCGAAGATAAATAAAATACTTATCTGACTAAAGTTAAAATGGCCACCATAACAATTTATTACAGTTGTGTTCATGTAAATTGTAATTAAAACGAATTCATTAACTTATGAAAATATATCAGAATATAAAAATTATCATATTTTATCAATCAGTAGCTATCTAATAACTCCTAAAGTCATAAATGGAAAAACAATTAACTTTCTCTTCATACATAAACAAAATCTTAAAAAAATCAAATTAATAATATAAGAATTAATTTTTTTCTCTATAAATATTATTAGGTATTATTTGAATTTAAACTATATCCTTGATAAAAAGATTATATTTTTAAGGTTAAACTATAAGTATTATTCGTTCAGAGACTTCTTTTAACTTCTCTATGCTATTTGAAAAATTATATGTGAAGACACATAGTATCAAGGCAATAAATTAATTTCCCCACAGATATCACAATATATGGAAATTGAATATAAAGTCTTACACAAAGTTAAAAGATTTATCATGGGAACAGTGATGAGCAAAATCAACTTACGAAAGCATAAAATCTGTTTTACTTCAATGGAAATCTACTTAGGACAAAGAAGATTTCAGTTCGATTTAGTTTATTTTGAACATAAAGTTTTTTTTTTTTAAATTCTACTTGAAATTTTTTGTGTGTAAGTAAATTAAATCTCAAGTTATTTTACATACTCAGCATATTCCTGGTAAAATATTATCTAGTTTTTCGAGGTCTTTATAGATCTGCCTAGATTCTATGATGTCCTACATTATTCTAGGCGGGTCTTTAAATGCCTTGATAGACATAGACGATCTTTTCTATATCCAGGAATATAAAATTCCTTAATATATTTTAATAACTTTAAAATATGAAGCGCTATGTGTTTCATACAAATGAATATATCGATCACAGCTAAAATATATTTAAGAACCATACAAGTGCTTCATGAAAAAGTAGCTCGTATTACAGGGGTTGAAACCGTCGTCGTAAAAAGACTTGATTATATGCGTTTTTCAAATTTAAAAAAAAAATGAAAAACGAATGAAACTCTTTTATGTGAATAATCAAATTAATGAACCTGTAAAATTTGATTAAATATCGGAGCATAAATCAATGTTTTTTATGATTAATCTATTTTTTAAATAAAATAATTAAAATAAGCAGTAGTATATAAAAAATAAAATTATTGAATTTTCAAAAAATAAAAATTCAAACTTTTATATTTGTGAGAAAAATTAGTGACGAATTTTGCAATATAATTTTTATTAGCACATAATTTTTATAAACAATATCATTCATATGAAACAATGAGAACATGCATGATCTTGTGACTGCAGTTGAACGTAGGGATAATCAATACAATAAGGTGAAGCATGAGGGATGTAGAACGATGTGACCTTATAGAGTATTCATCTTTTAACTAAGCTTTGTTTCTTTGTATTACTAACAATTAATAAATTGTTATTTTTTCAGCTTTTTGTATTAAAAAGTAAATATTTTATTAACGTAATGTAACAAGAAAAATGTATAATTGACGAACTAAAAAACAGAAATAAAATTTGTATAGCTCAATAAATAGATAAACGTCACAAAGACATGACAATATACTCACATTTGTCCAATTTATTTATTTGAATCAACGCACAAAATGTAACATATTGAAAACAGATTCAATATTAGAGATCCTTAGAGGCAATATTGTTCTAGCAATTCCGAATGCTATGTATTCAAAGTTTACATGATTTACCCTCTCTAATTTCTCAATAAGAATGAATAAATAAATGCAATCTTTAAAAATTACTTAAAAAATAAAGACTCCTTCATCGAACTTTAAGAAAAACAATATTTTATCTCGCACTGTACCGTAAATACAACTGAAAACTCACAATTGTCTACTGCCCGCAACGGCACAGCCAGCACTATTCAGCTGCATTTTCCTCTCAATTCGTCAGCCGAAAATTGCAGCTAACCAGCTCTCCGAAACCAACACCGCTGCTAAAAATACAGCCGCAGCTGTAAATTACTCGTTACACTCGAGTGCGCCTATCGACTTACAAGCGAGCTGTATAGTGCCGTGTAATCTCGTATATATGAGCATCAGCGCGCAATTTCTTTGACGCCCGAGCGAGGCGCGGGGCACTTTAACGCTACGTGTATACACATTTTCGAGGAAAATATTCTAAAGTGAATAGCGGGACTTGAATAAGATAGTTTGGGGATTTAGAGGGCCTGCTCGCGTGAAAAATCGTAGAGCGACGTTTCGTCGCGTGGGCTTACTTTGATATTTTTAGGTAAAACACTTTACGAAACGGTTGCTAGTTGTTTTAATGAAAATATGAACCGGTTTAAATACTTACATTGGAAGTTTTCATTTTGCTGAGGATAGGCTAAATTACTGGTAGTCGATCGCATGAGAAATAGGAAATCTTACATTTTTTTACAATAATGTAAAAATAATAGAAAATAAGCTTTTGTGATAAATTTCTATGGACAACAGACGTTTTATAAATTCATTAATTGTAAAATATAAAGCAATAATTTAAACAAAATATATAATTTGTAATATAAAAATCGTAGTAAATGATAGAATAACTGTACTGAAAGACCTAATTAATAATAAATTATCGGTCGATTTATTTAATAGTACAATATTGCAGCGCTTTCACTGTATAATATGAGTAAAATAGTCATGAATTAATGTGAGAATCAAATATTAATCGAACGATACATTAAAATATTTGTTTATATTCAATACAAAGTTAATAAATGCTTTTCCATACAGCTCAACTGATTCAATTCAAATAAATATATAAATCTGTATTTGTTTTAGTATTTAATGAAAGACGGCCACTCAAATCCAATATAATTTATCTTTTTGCGTCCTCTAATTATCATGAAAAAGATACTTCCTACAAAACTTGTTACATTTCTGCACTGTCCATAACTATTATCATTTAATTCAACTATATCTTTATTATTTAAAGCAGGGATCATATTTTGTTTAGATGCATCATATTTACGTTCGATTTCAACACCCCAAAAAAACAAAAAAATCACACGCGCATTACATTTCTAATTTTCTGCCAAAGGTCAACAACCCATCTCAAAAAAATAATTACAATCCAGATAACAAAAAAGCCCCCAGCTCGCTCTCTACCCATCCAAAAAATCGCGACAAAAAGCAAGAAACAGACGATTAAGCAATCTCCGCAATCAGCGGTCCGTGAACCCTCCGAAGCCGCTCTTCGACCTCCCAAATCCTCACGCAATCGCCTACCTGTATACTAAACCCGTAGGCGTTCCGCGACGCATAACCATCACGCGAAACGTCCACGCGAGCCCGATCTAAAAACACCTCCCCCTCGGCTGGAATTCGATTCGCGGGGCGGAAATGAACTGTCGCGTCGCACCCTCGATTTCCCAGCTCGTTTGTCTTCCATTAGCGCGCGCGCGCGCCGACGGGGTGGAGTGAGCAAAAAGGGTCTTTTATTCCGAGTGCGCATATAGGCGCAGGAGATACTGGCCGTGTGTGTCGCGTAATCTGGTTAGATACTATGCTGCTGCTGCCCATGCGACCAGGCTAATTCGTGCGTCGGTTCGTTTGGGATTGCTGGGGGAGTCGAAGTCGGGATTCTTTGAGATGGTAGGGTTGAGAGGGTTGCACTTGTTGATTTTTGAGCGAGCGGTTTTAAAGGGCTGTTGAATGGTTGGATTTGCGTTTGGAATGAATAATTGAATTTTCGTTGGGAGATGTTGATTTGAAGTTGGAAATTTTGGTTTTAATAGGCTTTGAATAGTGAAATTGAATTGAATAGGAAAATTGATGTAACGTTTTCAGGACAGAAAGGGGAGTAAAAAGTTGTGCGGTTTTCATGAATAAGTTTTTGAAAGGAATTGTACGAGTTTGATAAAGTTATAAGGAAGTTTCCGATACTTATTAAGTAATTAAGAGTACAAAATGATACTTAGCATAATCTTGTAGAAACTGAAGAAAACTTCAGTGAAAGATAATTCCGTGGGCTTCTGACGTAAATTCAATTTGGGCAAACACTTTTGTTACTTGTTTCTTAAGGCTAATTTAATAAGGGAGTTGTTTTTCTATGAATATACAGCTGTGAAAACTGTAATTCTACTCCATTATTTAATAATAAACAATAGAAAATTAAAATATTTTTTCTAAATATAAAGTTATAAGCTATTTTGATTAACTATATTATAAAAAAAATCAGGATCAACACTGTAAATTTTTTCTTTTAGTTACAATTATATTTTTTCACAATATAATTCAATATTATACAACAATTACGTAAGTTACACTTTATCAATTATTTCGTTAATTTATGGGCAATTACGTTCATAATAAAACAAAAGTTATAGTTTAATTCAATCAAATCTTTATTCGATAGTGAATCAATTTATCCAATAAACTAATAAACTACTTTGAAGTATTATTTAATTGTATACCATAATTGACTACGTAATATTTTGGAAACCACACTTTTAGAAAGCTGACTATTTATACGAGAGCTAAAAGATTCGAAGTAATTTTTTACGATTCGAAGGCTTAAAGAGTCATTTTTTACAGTCTTTAGGAAACAGAAGAGATGAAAAATAGTGAGAAAATTTTTGTTTCGAGAGATAAATTGTTCCAGTTTTATTCCTCTTAAAAGCATTTATCAGTTTAGACACTGTAATATTCTTTTTTTTAATTGACAATGTACAATAATATTATTTAAATTTCCTGATTATATTAGAGAGCTAAACAGTACTATTTTTTGCATATTGATTCTTTAGAATCAATATTTTAGTTTAATATGTTAAAATATTTTTTTTTTTTTTAAATTCCTTGAAAAATATTATCACTTTGAAACTACATTGAAACTTTTAAGCCTAGAAAATAATATTAATATTCACGCATAAATAAATAATAAAATTGATTCAGAAAATTTTTGAAATAGTGCAACCGAAAATTTATACAATGAAGAGGTAACAAACAAGCAACACTGTTTCGAATTCGAAACACCAAGTAGAATTTCAAAAACCGATATTCAATATTTTGACGGGCTCAGTTCGACTTTGTCACTTTGCAATAGAAAAAAGTTTTGCCTTTGTGTGTATAAGAAAGCGAATCATTTGTTACAGTTTGCATCTAGTTCGAAATATCGAATTTTCAAAACGACAAAAGATTATAAAGTTGAATACCGAACCTTCCTAAAAAGAAAATTGCGTTTATTCTGTTACATTACAATTTTACTTTATTTGGAATTTCAGTTTAATAATATATTAAGATTTTTAAAATTGGATTTACTTTTATCTTTTAGAGTTTTCGGATAAAGATAATTTAATGGCCAAGTTAAATAAAACTTTTCAAAATATGCATTGTGGATTTCCGATTTTATGGAATTCTACTTGTCTCTGGAATACAAAATAGGCAGTTAACTGATAAGTACTCATGGCTAGGTAATAATTTGTTCATTTATTGTGTATAAATATAAAAGATGTAAAAAGACACTTAAATAACAAAATCAAAATGTTTTAAGAAATTATAAAAATAAATATTGATAGCATTAGAGGGCAGCTCAATAAAACATTCAAGGTATTTTTAATTTTTATCTTATGATTTGAAAGTTTCATATACATCAAGATTTGCCGATACAAAAATTAAAAAATTATCAAATCGTGCAGCCTTTAAAAAGGTCTTAAAACAACCGTACGTTCATACACTCACAAATTTTAAAAAACTTACAACAATTTTGTGAGAATCGCTTTAATATCACACAACATCAAACGTTTTACGACCGACATTTACATTTCAACAGCATCGCATCACAAGTCCATTTTCTTCCCAACTCAACCATCCAATAAACATTAAAAAACATTTCAATCCAATCACCGCATAAGCAGCGAATCGCCGCCCCCGCCCCGACAAAAACAAGCTCCGGAACGATCCCTCTCCCAGCCAGCATAAATCAAGCTCGCAATTCTCCCCGAATCATCGGCAAAAAGAAACCTTGTGTTTACCCATTAAAACCGCCCTCGACCGAATCTCAAAATAAATCAAAAACTCCACTCCCAAGGCTATGGGGACACCTATGCCGCGCGCATAAGAATACCATTAGCCCCAAGACACTCGATCCTTCGCTCTAACACAGAAAAAAAAAAAGTAAAGCGGGCCGATCGTATTCGCACGAGAAGTCGAGGGGTGTGCATAATATACCTATACACAAGTACACATCGGAGCGAGAGAGAAGGGCGCACTTAGCCGCGTGACGAGGCACAAAAGTCTGCAGCCCCGCAAGGTTCTCGCGTCGCGTGCTGCTATAACTCGCGCATATATATACACGCAGCGCCCCCGCGCGTCGGCGTTGCACTCACCCTCTCTTTTTTTCTTTCGTGTGTGTGTACAAGTAGGGGTAGGTGTGTGCATCTCGCGTGCGCGTCGATAGGCCATTGATGAATATTACGAGGGCGAGCGCGCGTCTTTGGACTGCGCCCAGACTGAGCGGAGACGTGCCTCGAGTGTTCGATTGTTTCTTTATTGTTAATATTGATTTGCGAGTGGATGGCTAGTTTTTTTTTCCTTTTTTCATTTATGTTTGCGCGAGGGGTGGGGGGTGGGGAAGTATTGTTTGCTCGTTACGGCTCGCTTGTAAAGTTTTATTGTTTTACTCTGGGAGTGCATTCGAGGTGTTTGTTTATTTTTTTCTTTTTTTAATGGAACGCAAAGTGCGGTTGAGGCTTGTTTTTTTTTATAGTTTAAATTTTTACGAGGCTTTTAAATAATTAACAATGAAAGCGCGCGTATTAGTTGGTTTACAGAAAATGGGATAGCGAAAATTTAAGAGCACTTTTAATATATTTAAATTTAGAACTGCTGCGTAAAAACGCACTGGAAATCGCTAATGGAAACTACGCAATTTAATGCAACTAATGATTATAAAATTTGAAGCATTAAGTCTACGTTATTGAGTTACACGTTTAAAACCTACATGCACTCGAGCTAAAATTCAAAAGTTTTTTTTAATCTTTCCCCCACGTCTTTTTAAAGTCGCGCAATCTCGAGTCCACAATGCAAAAGTGCCCTAAACACTTAAAATCTTTCCGCTCTATCCGCAACTACACAGCCAACACCACCTCTGAATGAGCCATCCCCCTTACATTCGCGCTCACACGAATGTTTTCGACAAAATGCGCGGCTCGCAAAAATGGAAAACCGAGTCAACGCGGTCGCAGTATATAAAAAACTTAAAAGACCGAAAAGTCGATTGCGAGCGAGAGAGGCGAGGCAAAAAAAAAGAAAAAAAAAATTGAAACACATCGCTGCTCGCGTTGCCGAGCTAGGCTATATTGACAGTTTCAGCGAAGAGCTCTCGAGGCGCGCGCAACCGCTGACACTAATCCAATGCCGCAGCTGCATTTTACGGTGCGTCGACGATATTCCGGGGATTCCGCGTGTATACCGGCAAAAGTAAATCATATTTTAATCGCGTTTCGGCCAATTTATTTTTGCTAAACAGTTTTTGGGTTTTGGTGGATCTTTTTGTACGATGGGACAATTTTACAGGGAATGTTCTTGGTTTGTGATTTGGTGGGTGAAATACGAAAATATCCTGCACTAAATAGAAATTTTTTCCAGTTTAACTAGTAAAATTATTTTAGAAAGATGTAAATATTCTAAGACTATTGAGATTGGGCACTTGGCTCTTTGCACATTATCAGGACGATATCTTTACTATTCGTATAACGAGTCAGTGAAACCTAGTACTTATAAAAATTTTTCTTTTGTGTTGCAATTTTTTTGAGTTTCTCATTTTTGCATTTTTAAAACGAATTTTATGAATATAAGTTTTATGAATATAAATATAACATTAAATTAAAAATGTTATAACTTAAAAGAGAAATTTTTATATTACATTTCAACAGATTCTCTACCGTGTGGTGAAAATATCGTTCTCCAGAGTAAAAAATTCAACAAAGAGGATGTGTTAGACTGATAAGGATCGTATTTTGCATGATCATGATCATGTTGCCAATCCTACTAGAACCTGATCAGTAGAGAATATACATTGCAATTTTTATATTGAATATATTAACATTAATAAACTAAAACAAATATGTAAATCTAGAAATATTTTATTTAAAATTTAAGTGATGTAAATGAGGAAATAGATGCTTATAAAATAGACTTTTTACTTAATCAATTTCTTTTTAAAAAACATGGGCAAAACTATGTAAAAATGTTGTAAAATAATTGGGGTTTGCATTTGAAGAATCATTTTTATCTCTTGAATTTCCAGAGCTAATTTATATCAACAAACAAGGTTTATAAATTCATAATTTAAAAAGAAAACGTTTTTGCTTTATTGGTTTAGTCTATATATTGTTTTCCGTTTATTGTTCATAATAATTGCTTTTCTAATCATAAAATTTGTCGACACACCCTATGTTTACATAACAGAATAATAGGTTTACGTTGTGATTACAACTCCAAAGTATACAATATACACTTTATTTGAACTTAATTATCTAACAATTTGGTGTATAAATAATGATTATTAAGAAAATTATAAATATCTGCAAGTTTTATAAAACGTATTAATTATTTTTATTTTAAATAATCAAAATTGCCGTTGGCAATAATTATAACTAATATTCTTCATTGATCAGTCTTTGACAAAAGTGTTATAACCATAATTATGACGCGATTAGAGCTAAATTGAATTTCGATTAGAGCTAAGGTGAATGTATTAATTTGATCCAGATTTACGGCAATTCTTTTAAAATTTTTCAAAAATTATTTTATTATTAGGTTAAACTAGAAAAACTGAGTATATTCAGAAAAGGATCATTTTGAATTTCTCCTATCATTTCTAAATTTGGCTACTTAAAGTTCAATTCTTTCTGTAAAATTATTCTCGTTACATAGATTTCTACTTAACTTTTAAACATCTTAAACAGAGCGATCGATTAATTTCAAATTTTATCAAATTTTCGATATTTTGTAGTAAAAACGCACTCAGACATTAGATTTTTAAAATTCCGAACAATTCAATAACTCTTCATCGTCTATACTATACTAATCGCCTGCTAACATAATCCCCCCAACACGCTGCATCACCAACACACCCGAAAATCCTCCAAAAATCTTCCCAAACTCAAGATTCCACCGTATCCAGGCTCCGCCCATGCAAAACTGCACGAAACACTCCTTTCCAGCAAAGTACCTTAAACTCCAGCGTAAACCACCAAAATCTCCCCCCAACTCTCGCATCCCTACACCCGAAACTTTGCAAATCAAAAGTACGTACACCCCCACAACAAAGCCCACCCTCGGCCGAATTAACCAACGATTTATCCCGCTCAAAAAGAGCGCATGCAACTAGCTTCCGCGGACTTTTCCGCACGCAGCTATTTTCGCCCCTATATATACCTATATACACACACGTGTGCGCCGGCAAACCAGCCCGATCGATGGCGCGCGGGGTGGGACGCACGCGGCTGGAGAAGCCGCACCTTCGCGTTTCCACGCGTACGTATGTGTGCAGTGCATCTTTTTTTTCCCGCGATATGCGGGCTCGTCCTGACTTTTTAGCCGAGGGCCCTCGAGAGTTATGTACTCGGCTGGCGGCTGTGTATACGCGGCTGTATGGAGACGCGAATAGACGCGAATTGCGCGTTTCAATTGCATAAGTACGGGCGGCGCTCTGCGGGCGCGGGATATTCTGCTGCATTAATGCGGCAAGCGAGCGGATGGATGGATGTAGTTTTTGAATGGGTAGGATGAGGGTCTCGATTTTTCTTTTATGGTTGT
Organism: Eupelmus urozonus; assembly: GCA_900480035.1. NCBI lineage: Eukaryota > Metazoa > Arthropoda > Insecta > Hymenoptera > Eupelmidae > Eupelmus > Eupelmus urozonus. The sequence continues at coordinate 45,553 of UELX01000271.1, read as the reverse complement.
GGGGATTTTGAGATTAGAATAGGTGGTGCTTGTTGTTTATGTGAAGTTTTATTACTCGGAATGGATGAATATTCTGTGCATTATGCGTACTGCTGATTGCATCACTCGTATAGTTAGCTGTTGGCTTTATAAAACGTCATGATTATATTTTCGGTTTCTCTGTGGCATTTATATAATACAAGTCTCTCCTTAATGTTTGGCTGCTGAAACACTCTGAATTGTTTATTTCGATGATTTGTTGTTTAATCTCGGAGCATTACACGCGCTTTAAAACAGCACTTAGCTAGAAAATGGCGAGAGGGCTTTTATAGCTCGTGAAGTTCATTAAAGAGAAATCCGTAGATTTCATTGCGGCTTAATCGTCTTTTAATGATCATTAAATAAGTCCGGGCAAAAGGGAAACATTAAATGTGGATACCGCTGGCTGCGTCGCTTGAGGTCATAAATTTTTAAGATTCGCTTTAATGAAATTTATCTCGTGTATTTTAAGAGGTAGTCACTTATACCTTTATTAATATTTCAATCAAAGGCAAGTCTCTATGATTTTGACATTTACTCCACTCACAATCAACTATTCGAGCGATGTTCTTGAACTAAATATGAAGTTTTGACGTGTTCTGATTAAATTGATGAAAACTTCATTTAATAGTCGATTATCAAAATCCAACTTTAGAAGTTGTTAATTGAAAAGCAAATTTGACTATAATAATAAATTTCTATTCATAGGTATCAAATACTTAATAAGTAAAATGTGACGTTTCATTTTGATTTTTTGCCCAAAAAGCTTTGTGACAGTAAAAATAAGTTTCGTTAAAAATGTGAAATTCTTGTTCTAAAATGATAAAATCGAAATACAATATTTTTAGAATATTTTTATGCTTATACACAAATTTGTTTAAATTTGCATTGCATAATTTATATTACTGATTTTGACCTTCAAAATTTTTTTTTTTTTAATAATGAGGTGACTCAAAAATACTTTTCAAAACATGCCAACTTGATTTTATTTTATATCAAATTTTTTATATTTCTTAATACATTATGAATAATAAAATACTATTTAGTATAATATAAATCTAATGTAAAATCTTTTAAAGCCTTTATCTATTCTACCATAATTGCAAATTTCAAATTAAAGATTTCAAAATTTTTAAGATAATTTCCAAATTTGATCTAGTCGTTTTTTTTTTTTTTTTTTGTTTTTGAATACCCAAAAATGTCATATTTTCTATGAACGGTCGTACTTATTTTGGAAAATAGTCGCGAGAAACTTTGAAGAAGTAATTGATCATACTTAGTAAGTGAAGTGAATTTTATAGCCTGTAATTTTTGTTTGTTGTCATTATAAAATTTGTTCTCCAAAAAACTTCATTTTTTTATAATTCTCGAAAAATTGCTTTAATCTCTCTGAAATCTTACAGAAATCTATCTTTTTACTATCTTTTAGATGAGGCCTTTACTCAGTGCAATTAGTCTATTAAATTCGATAATATTCGAAGTCAACTTTTTTCTATCGTTTACGTTTCCAAAAACGTTTCCAATCAAATATCATAACCAGAAAAAATTTTAAAAATAAAATAATTCTTATTTGTTTGACAAAAATAAATAAGATTAATCTAAGTAATAATATACAGTATATATCTGTATTAATATACAGTAGACAAGAAATAAAAATAATTCAAAGATCAATTACTTATTATTATTTAGTAGTTAATACTTCATGCCAAAATAAATTGTTTTCTATATATCGCATTTTTTAATGTCAGAATAAAACAATTAAAGTAAAATAATAAATAATCTTGTTATAATTGCATACTGTTTAGATAAATTTAGTTTTATCTTCCCTGTTTTTATATAACCACATATAATAAAAATAAAATTTTAAAAATAATTTTTTTAGATTTGATAACTTCAGAATAAAAATTTATTACTAAAAATAAATAATAATAATAAAAATATTACACTTAACATTTTTATGCGTTTATATTATATATCGATAAAATAATATAAGGCTTACAGTAGTATTTCAGAAAGAATTATTTTATAGATACTTCGAATTGAAAGAAATACAAACGTATTTATTGACTTTTTTAAAATGAATGTTAAAACAATCCATACAGAAAGTTTTAAAACGCAATATATTTTCTACTATTTATTATCATCGTGAAACGTACGAGCTTTTATTCGTCGACAATATCGAGCTTATACTTTTGATCATGTGCGTGCATATGCAAGCCTTTTTAAACGTACACTTTTTAAAATAATTAATGTGTATTTTATTGTTAAATATTTATGCGATTTCAATTGAAAGAAAAGATATTTATTTGGCCTAATATAGTAAGACGCATGTAATTTTAGTATTTTTTTTATATTTTTTAGAAACATACTTTTGAAAAATTTTTAATTCTAGTATCAATGTAAAGCACAATCAAATAATATTATTTTATATAAATATTATCTTATAAATTACTATTTAAACATCCGCATTGAACAAGATAGCATCTGTATGTACAAAAAAAAACAGCGTCTACCAACCACATCCAAGCTTGTAAATCTTCACAAACATCAAGATTTTCAAAAATTTTCGCTTGGAATCACTTCCATCCATCAACAAAATAACCACTTATCCTTGCCTCTCGTAACTAGAATCTTCCGACCGAGCGCTCTCAAAAAAATTTCGAAAAAAACAAGCCAGAGCTAGCGATCTTGCACTTCCTTCTCGCGTATAACTGGGAAAAAAAAATATATTTCCAACCAAGAGCGCGACTACTCGAGAAAAAATCCTCGAAGCGAAACGTCACAAAACCCGACGGCCTGGTGAAAATCAGTCGTCGTCGCGCCACCCTCGCCTCCTCCTATCTTTCTTCTCAATATTTTGCGTGTGCGTTCTCCTGGAAAAAAAAATCCAAGACGCCGTCTGTCTCGCTCTCGGCCAGCTTTCCACCAGACTCTCGCTTGGTTTTAATTTTTCGGTCCACTTCGCCAACAAAACGAGTTGGAGTGCTCGCGCGAGCGCCGGGATTTTCTCATTCTCTCGGAGTTCTGAAAGAAGTGCTTCCTTGAGACCGGGGGTATATGTTGTAAGAGCGCCCCCTGGAGAGTTGGGATCGAGGAATCAAACGGCTTCCGGATTGCTTTTTTTTATAATGTTTGAAATTTGAATTACCGGATTTTGTGTGGTCGGATGCTAGCTCAAAGTTTTACAGAAAATCATATTAATGGATTTTAGATTTTAAATATATTTTTCTTAGTAAAATAAATGATGAAATAAAATAAAAAAGTAAATAGTTTCATGAAAATTTAAAGAAATTCTATTGTTATATTTAAAAATCATTGAGTTTTTGGCTACTACTAATTGTTTTCTGCTTCAAAATTAAATTAAAAATTTATGCAAAATAATGAGATCATTTAAATAACAATGTATTATTATCCATAATAAGAAGCAAACGAATTTAAAAAAAAAAAAGCACCTCAAACGAACTAACCAAAGACAATGCGATGTTCCCCGAAGGACTCTTATAGAAATAGAAAATTACTCATCCAAACTTCAAACAATTACCTTGAAAAATAAAACAACAGTTGATGGCTATGTACTTTACAAAGAATTCTCACCTATAACACTACTCTCCTCGCTCAGAAACATCCTCACACTGCAGCTTAGCACAACTCTCCAGCCCACGTATATACTTGAAAATGCAAGCGGCTAGAAAGAAATACACGAGGGCGTCGAAAGAAGGCGGCGCCAAAGTCTTTCACTTAAAAAAGCACGCTGCTGTATACACCAAAGCTCCGACTCGTGCCCCACCCTCTCGTACACAATTATTCTTCTACCGGGCGCGACGCGTTTTTCTGATTAAAGCGAGGCCATCTCGCTCAAAACTTATTATTGCTATGGCCTAGGGAAGATGAGAGCCGCGCGTATACAGGTATACACTCGCAGGTGTATGCCGAAACTTTGAGGGAGGAAAAACGCGCGACGAGCGTTTAAATGAGATGAGTTTTATATTTAGCCGCGCTTACTTTTTTTCTGTTTCTTTCTGTCGAGCTGATGGAGCTCGATGCTTTGTTTATCTTTTCGCGAGGCTTTTTAAAAAGTTCAGCGAGAATAGCCCCAGCTAGCTGCCGGATTGTTTGGAGGACGTTTTTTTTCAAGTTCAGAGTGCACTTTGCGGAGCCGGCGAGGAGCTACTGGAGTTACGCAATTATTATATCAGGTCTTTCGGAAATTCGGCTTTGATGTGCCTGGGTATTTTACTTTCTGCTTTTTTTTTGTTATTTGCCCGTTGAATAATTTTAATTAATCATTACGATTAATAATATTATGAAATTTCGATATTTGCAATTTATCTTCAAGGGCTAAAAGATTTTAATCATTCTTACAATTTTATGATCCTAAAAAACAAAAGATTTCTACAACGCAGAAAAATCCTACTAATTACCTGCCACCAAACATCCAACGCGGAATTTCGGTTCCCTCTTTTTCCAATTTTCAATTTTTTTACATCTCCCGCAAAAAATCTGCTCTCGGCGCACAGGCAAAACAATCAGCAGAAGCCAAAAAACGAGCATAACGTAACGAAAAAAAAAACGCAGAATCAAAAAGAAAGGGAGAACCCACCCAACTCTCTACCTGTCTCTCTAGAGAGAGAGTGAAAAGATCCCTTCGACTCATTTGTGCGCGAGCTGCAGCGCGTACGGCTCGACACGCTAATGAGCGCGAGCCGCCGAGGAGACTGTGTGCACAGCCATATCGCGAGGGGAGAGTATATTTTTACGGTCGTAATTTGAAGTGCAAGGGACGTTAGTGTCGACGGTTTTTGCGGGAGGTAGACAGTTTGCGGAGGAAAAGTTTGCTTGCGCGCGAGGCGGTAAGAGGTTATTTTAGTTTATGATTCTTTGGGCTTCTTGTTATGCGTTTTACGGAGTGTGAGCTTTTAAGTTTTCGATGAATTGTGTTTTGTGAAGGGTAATTTTAGTTTATTGAACGTTCGTGAGCGCTGATGAAAGCGTTAGCTTTCAATACATGTTTGATGCGTTTATGTTAGCATGGCAGATTGTGCAGCGGCCAGTGTTGTTGAATTACTCAAGTAAATAAGTTAAATTAGAGCGAGCGTTGCTGGATGGGAAATTTCATGATGTTGATATAATTTTCGGGGTATTACGTAGTAAACGAGACATTGTGCATCAAAAGCTTTAATTTAATGCAGTATTTAATTAATTAATCTATTAAGTACTACAAATTAAATAATAATTATTTTTACAATTTAGAAAGCAAAAAACACATTTGATGTTGAAAATAAAGAATCCCTTTTACTCGCGGGTACATACGATCAAAATAGGTACGCAATAACAAATAGTATTAATAAAAAATCCTAAGTAGATAAACACCGAGCCCGGTCAGCCAACCCAGCCGCAAACCCAATACCACACCAGCCTCAAAGACAAAAAGCAAAAATCCGAAAACCAAAACAAAACCAGCATTCCAAACCTCAAACAAGCCCGGCATTATCAAGCCAGTCCAGCCGCTCACCCGATAAACGCACCCCAGCTGCCCCGCAACCACAAATTAGCAGGCCTTAATACACTGCAGAAAAGCACAACAAGCTCGCTATAGTCAGGCAGCAACACGAGCTATCTGCCTAACCACAGAAACCATATATGAAGGAAAAAAAAATTTTTTTTAATACATAATTTTTTTATTTTGTTACAGAACGAGAGCTGGAAGCTGTACCGGCGCAAGTACTACCAGGAGGGCTGGCTGGCTACGGGGAACGCGCGTGGCCTCGTCGGCGTGACCTTCACCACCTCGCACTGCCGGACGAGGGCGCCGGAGCTGCCGCTGCGCGCCAACTACAATCTGCGAGGGCACAGGAGCGAGGTGAGTAAGAGAGAGTAGAAAATAATGTGTGAGTGGATGATTGTTTTGTGAATGTTGTGTTGCGCGTTGGTTGAGGTATAAATATGGGCGGATTGACGCAAGACTGCGTGGATTGATGGTTTGGGGTTTAATTCTGGCGCTTATGGATGGTCTGGATTTTTCAGGGCTTTCGATCGTTCTAGTTTGAAAGGAGCTATAAAGATTGGCAATCTTCTTTTAAGGTTAAAGTTCGAGATAGAAAGTATAAATGCGGTAATGATTGGAGTTTGGAGATGTTTATTGAAGGATCAGAAATCTAAAAATTTGACTTCATCGTAATACTTTCTTGCTATATCTTGCGTCACAACCTTAAGCTTGACACATTTTTGAAATTGAAACTTAAATCATAACTTTCACGCGTGCTGAATCGCTCCTCGTCTAATTTAACTATCTGCTTAGTTTCGCGATTCTAGCAAGCTGCTCCATCTCTGGTCCCAAGCCGGCTGCATATGCAAATACAGTGTATGCGTCAGAATTATGCCGACTGTTATGTATTCGAGCCGCCTCAAGTGCTGATTGAGACAGCCTGTCTAGTCAAATTCTGCTTCAAGCGCTGTATTTGTCGTATATGTAGATGGATGATATTTTTTTCGTTGAATAATTTTACGAAGATGTTCAAATATCATGAGATGTTTTTTGAATTCAGTAGAGCGTTACGTTTGAGTATGTAGCTGATTAAATAGTACTTATTTAACGTTTGCATGGCGTACTTTAGGTCTTTTGACTTTTAGTAATTCAATATTTACTTCAATTATATAAAGTTTGCCTTTCTCATTATTTGTAAAAAAAAACGTCTTATATAAATCCACTTCAATGCTATCCAAATTTTTTTAAGCTGCCTTTAATAAAAAATATCGTCTGCGTCATTGTATTCGAGGAGCCATATTTTATCTTAAGAAAATCGATAATCTTTGTATATTTCATGAAATATGATCTCGATATTTACATGATTTAATACATTCTTTCGCAGACCAAACATTTTGACTACCCCTACGGTACGTAATGTTTTCAGTCCGTGTTCCAGTCCGCATTCTCAGCCGTAATATTATTGGCTTTAGCCTCCTTGCTTTTTGTTTCCTTCCTCATGCTGTATTGGGTTATATTTCTCTTTTGGCTCGGGACGTGTGACGCAATACTAAAGTAGTGAACTGCTGATTCAGTAAAAAAGGACGAAATATTGAGATTTCAGAACGTCAGAATTTTAAATAACGAAAAGTAAAGCCGTGGAAATCGAGAATTTTTTTATTTTACTGAGCTTAAAGTACGATAAGCTTATTATCGAAAAAACTGTACTCTTGTTAGAGAAATGCATTTGAAACTCTACAAAAACAATAATAATAGCAAAATAGCTATTAAAATTTCACTAATAAACAAACATCTTTTTTCAAAGCTTCTGATTATCAGCAGATTGTCTCCCTCATTGAAGTAACGCAGATAGCTCGTTTAAATTTAAAAATAAAATACACTTCAACTCCTTAGCTCTACCTCTAAACTTACTGCTTTGAAAAGCACAGCGTCTTATTTACAGACAGATGTACACGAGAACTCTAGCTCTGAATATATACAAGAGAGCATTCTTGCTTGCGCATATTTCGCAGACACTAATGCAGTATCCCAAGAGTATATACTTGGAATGCATGAAGAAATATACCGATTTTCTGAAAATGGGTCGCTTATTCATTTATTTACGAATGGCATGTGATACGCTTGCTGTTCTTAACACGATAAAACGTATCTAATTTAAAAAAATGTTTTAAATTGCGTAATAATAGTTTGGAAAATACGTTGGAGTAAAATAAAATTGTTAACTAATAAAAAAGTGACCTTCTGAACTCAGGGTTACGGATTTGGATTAAACTTTATACATTTATGGATGCCAAAATTTCAGGCTCACAGCTTTGAAAAAGTTGAGTTATGGACGTTTTTAGTAACTTTTATAAAAATATTAACAGAAATTTTTAATGTAGGAAATGTTCTAGATTAAATTTTAATAAACAAGATGAAATAGTTTCGTTGAACTATAATTTTGAACTATAAATAAAATATTTTTATTCTGAAACATTAAATTCCGAATAAATTATTTATATTTTAATAACATTAAAAATTATGTCACGTTATTAAATAATTGAGTGAAATTAAATATGTTCTTAGGTCAGCATGTATAGGTTCGCGTATTTTTAGCTTTATTGTTTCAAAAGTTTTACTTGTAACGTAAACGTTTAACTACACGCATACGCCATCATCAATCTGCGTACGTAATGAAATTCATCAAAGGCGCTTTTTTACATTTTAAGTTAAATACATACCTACTTCAAACCATTAGTTTATTAACTTTTCAAACATGAAAACCAATTAAAACTTGAAAATGAAGGGTTTTCTATTTTAATTAAACATTGACTTACACACCTGAAATTTGCATTATGCAAAGGAACATTCGTATAATACCCACTACCTTTAATTACATATCAGAACATTGTGCTAATATAGTGATTTTAATTTATGTCTGATAGTAAGAAAGTTTTAAGCGAACGAAAAATGTAACGTGGGAATATGTATGGTAGAATCTGAAATGAAAATCATCTAATTAGTTTATTTTATATGCGACCTGTATTTGCATTTTAATAAGAGATATAATAAGTTAAAATTAAACATCATTTCAAAATATCAGCTTAGTTGAATGTACACAAGACAAAAATGAAAGTAACAAAAATTTATTATTCTTCATGAAAAATTCGCATAAATATGAAAAAATAATAAATTTTCTAGATTTTTCATTTTCCATTTTTAAAAATAAAGTTTTTTAAATACAAACCATCATTATAAATATAAAATTATGTTAATAAGTAATTATTCACGCATTCGTCTGACCATTCTTATACATTACTACTTAAACCATCACTTCTCCAGAAAGCCAACGCTGCTTTTTTCCAAAAATCCAATAACCATTCTAAAGTACTCCACGTAACTCGATTCGTTCCGAACGCACCGCACGTAAAACAAATAAACGCAATCCTCCCCTTCCAGCAAAATCTTATCACCCAAACCGAATTCCAAATTCTCTCACTTTCCCACACACACACGTAACACTAGCCACCACTCGACTCTCTCTCTCAGTCCCAAGGAAGAATCTAATAGCCCGAACCGAACGCGCTAACGCTCTATGAAAGAGCAAAGAGAAAAAGGAGTGCGCGTGTCACTTTTACACCCTGGCGGCGCGGCCAGCAAAGGCCGAGAGAGATTACCACTCGAGAAGCGCAGCCGGCGAGCGAACTTTTGCCGCGGGAACAAGTGCAGGGTTCGGCGCCAGGCGCACGCCGTTATATATATATATATATGCACAGCCACATACACACGTCGGAGCTGCTTTTACGAGAGGCGCTTGGCGAGCGGAGCCCCAGCCATTGTGTCGCGACGGCGCCGAGCTTGTTAAGCTCGCCGGCTGCAGTGGGCCGTTGGAAACGATGGTTTTTTTTCTTTTTTTAAAGAAAGTTTTTTGAATGGCGATAATTTTTTGCTCTTTTCGAGTGTCTTGCGGTATCGATCTCGTGTACGTGGCCGTAGTATCGCGTGCTTAGCTGAGTGCGGTCATTGATTTTTTATTATTATCAGTGAAATATCAAAGGTAGTAAAATAATTTAATATGATATGGAATAACGGAAGTTGTCGATTAATTTATGTTTAATGGATTTTCAGTGGAAATATATGAGTAATAGATTATGTGTGCGTTATCGATAGAAGGTGTGGTTTCATTTTAAGGCGGAATTGTTGATTGATGCGGTATTTGAGTTTGCGACAAATTAAATGTTTCAATTACGAAATGTTGTCTAGACTTTTACATTTAAATTAAATTAGAAAGGGTGTGGCAGTATCGCTTTATTGAATTACACTTGTTAAACTCGTTCCCTCTGTGAATTCAATTTACATGTGGCTTTAAATGTTAAACCAAAAAGTTAAATAGTTAACATACTTGAATTGCGAAAATTGAAATTGAATTTAGAGAACTCAATATTTTAGTTTAATCAATTGATCGGTCTAAATACAAAATTTATGCCAAAACGTAATTTTAGAAAGTTAGATCAATACATTTTATGTTAGTTTTGCTTAAAAGAGAAAAAAATAAATACTTGCCTTCTTTACTAAATTATCGGTTTGAATCTTTGTAGATTTTTCGTTTAATATATTGTATACAATTTCAGTTTAGGAAACTTTTTTTTTTTGTTGTCCAAATTATGTAACTAGTATATATTAGTATAATGAATACTAAATATAGCCAAAATATGTATATGTAACCAATGGCATAGTAAGCACTGAACCTTGGGCCATGAACTTTAACAAAATTACGTTACTGGTAGACTCAACGACTAGATCTAGAACTTTGAAGCAGTTACAGAAGTCTAAAGGGCTGTAGCTTAATAGTGAAATATACAATGCAAAAAAATTCTTTTATATAACTACTACTAAAAAACAGCAATTTAAACGAATAAAATAATTAACGATATCTTAACTTTATATAATTTAGCTTTATCTTTCAAACATTTTGAATTATTTTTACTTATCGAGCACAAAGAGGCAAATGAGATTATGCTTTTTCCGTTCCTACTTATGTTCTTTTGGTTTTCTTTTGTTTTTCAAGCACCGTACTATCACATTATTTATAAGAAATAATACAGTTAACAATATTTCCTCATTAACAGAAGTATCGCCACTATATTAAACCGTTTCATCTATTATTTTTTCTTGTGCATACACCTAATTATCATTTAACCCCCGATAAATCAATTTTTACACAACCAACTCAATATTGACTGCTCAAAACCAGATTAAAATCAAACCAAACCCAAAATAAAACAAAAACCGACAAAACACCGCGATCCCAAATCCCCAGCAATTCCAGAACGACCGGCCAAAAGCCAGACGCCACGGGCGCCTCTAACAAGCCAACTATCCGACCACAGATACCTAATGTGCGCTTGCGCGGCCGTACTTATCGCGCTTGCACGCGCGCTCTCGCATTTGCAGCCTGCCTATTTTACGATATCGCCCCAGACCGGCCGGGCCATTTACCGTCCGGCGCGATTTTTCAAGCCCCGCGCTTACAGCAGGCGTGCCGATAACGCCGGCCCTGCAGCGGCGCCCCGAGCGCGACGCCTAAATTTCCAGTTGCGGAATCGCTACGGCTGGGCGGGGAGCTTTTTAGCTCGGGAAGCGAGCGTTTTGGAGATTTGTATGGGGCTTGCTGGGGTGTGATGGATTGATATTTATAGTGGTATTCTTGGCGATGCATTTGGGCGATTGGTGTAGGTTGCTGATTTAGGCGTGGATGTGTGATGAAAAGTTGATGTGAGCTTTAGTTTTTGTGGAATGTCATGGAAAATCAGTGTCTGTAAAGTTTTTCGTAATTAATGTTATGATTGTTCGAAATTTTGAAAGCTTCTACTATATCAGTTTAATCCTTCTAAACCAATGAGAATAATTCAAGTTACCCTGATCCTTCAATTAATTACCACTGCACCATCTCCTAAAACTTACACTGTAAACCAAACGTTCATTGGTTACTCAAACATCCCATATACTATAAAATTTTGTTTACACAAGACCCAGACTCCACCTTCTGCCAACTGTCCTCCAAAGCAAAGATTTTCAATGGGCTTTTTGAAAAAGTTTTCTCCGCGCGATAATGCAGCCGACAATAAAAGTGTGCCGGCACTACATTAACACTCGCGCCGAGCACAAAAGCGCCAAACTCACGGAAAAAGAAACGAGCGCCATTGAATTTGCGTTCAATACCGACGCATCGTGAAAGGCTTTGCATAAGAGCTCGGCCGCGGACTCGCTCCAAATGAAATAATGGGCCTGAACCGCTTCTGACTACTCGCGATGCGAATGGAGTTTTGTAATGTTTGTATTTCGAGGGAAAATACGCCGAGGCAAGAGGAATCGATTTTTCGAAATGTCTGCTAGAACGAGCTTGCGGCCTTTGCTCTTTTCAGCTCGAAAAATAATGTGGAATTTTGTAGTTTGCCTGTTAGACTTAAATAATTTAAAATTATTCTTGAAAGTTATGGATTGTTGCGGAAGGAGTGCCGACGTGAGTCTTACCTTAAATTCAATAAACCTTTTTCATTGTGCGAGCATGCAACGCGGGTCTTAAGTAAGATCAAACACGACCATTAATCATGTCAGGATTTTCTTCGAAAGGAAAAACGTACGATTCCATGAATTCCCAAAGAGGCAGAGCTCGTCTATCGACAGTATTGATATTTCACTGACAACGACGATTGTTAATAAAACACCAAAGCTAATAAAAACCCTCGACTGAATAAACTAAGCCATCCCTCGCAATTCATCATCCAACTTCGACTATCTCATTACTAAACTAAAACACCGCACCCCAAAAGCTCGAACGCACTGCAAAGCTCTTTTCTACGCGTCACTCGCGCGCACGTCGATACTAGCGTTCCGAGCTTGCAAGCACAGTTTTCCGCTCTCATTTCGCTCATGCGAAAACCCGCGGACGAAAAATCCATTTAGCGACTCTTTTAACTCGCCGCGATCTCTCTTAATTCATCTATCTCGACGCGGCCCGACGGCCAGCTCGATTTTTCACGCGGAGAAAAGCGCGAGAAGAAGATATCAAGCTTTCTTTGACGTCTGCCGCGTCTGATAATAATACTCGCGGGAGAGCGAGATTCTTAAGGGGAAAGGGGGGCAATATAGGCGCTGGGGAGAAGGTTTTGGAGAAAGGAAGCTTCGATGTATAAAGAAGAGCTTCGCGTTCGGTAAATATAATCGCCGGCTAAAGAGGAGCTCGCGCGCCTTTCATTGATTCGGTCGGGGATCGCCGGGCTTTTCAGCATCTTCGCTCGTAGTATTGTGTACGTGTGTGCGTAAAGGATTTCGCGGAGGTGTGGGCTGTTGAAAAATTTAGAGGGCTGGCTGCTCGGGGATTAGGAGGAGTGAATGCTTTATGAGGTTTATTTTTAATGTTTATGGAGGAGTGAGTGGTGGTACGTTTTATTTATTGAGAGTGTTCGTTGTGGATGCTGTTTGGAGAGGAGCGATGTTTGATTTTTATTTTAAAAATCAAGTAAGCAGCAAATGGCTTGTTTGTAAATTTGATTTATTTGGATTTTGGTTTTTATTTCGTGGAGTGCTGATTACTTGGCTATTTTGAAAAAGATTTTAAACGAAAATAAATGTGCAACCTCTAGAAGTGAAGTTTATTTTATTTGGTTTTCTAAAAAGTAAAAGAAATTATGACTTCATTATTATAATTTTTAATTCACTGAAATATGTTTGCTTTCCATTAAAAAAAAGTGGCACAAAAAAGTAATTATGAGATGAAAGTTTTAAGTTTATAGGTTGAAAGAAGAGTAATGCTGACTATCTCTTTTTCGAAAAGACTTGGTAAACTAGCATCATCTAGATTTTCTAGGTCAAAATAAGCAGGTTTTTCGGAAAAAATTTTCTCTAGTATTCATACAAAAGGTGAACATTTTAATTCGTATACGTACCTACTGGTAATCGTAAATAAACTCTTTATTCTTTCACTTTAATAAACCTTCCAACAAAAACAACTAAAAACCATCCTCTAAAAAAATCCTTAATTTTCAAAGCACAATATCCCCCAACAAAAACTACCGCAAAAACCATAAAACCTCGAGTAACGATATCTCCCCCGATATACTCCAGCTCTCGAGCACGCCATTAAAAACCCGCCATATTTTCCCACCGAGCGATTTCTCTCGCTCCATCCGTCGGCTCATCTCTACCTCTCTTCGATCAGACCGGGGCGAAACGCCGGCGCGCCGCTGCGGCGCGTGAATATATATGTATATATACGGTGCGCTTCCTCGCTCCCCGGCGTCTCTCGCGCTAATGCAGTAATGGCAATCAGCGCGATCGATAGAATCGGCTGGGTGTATATTATATCGATTTTCCATACTCGTGATTTCGAAAAGCAGCGCTGTTGGAACGGGCTGGGTTGAATGGATTTTGAATGGAGTTGTGATGAATTTTCTAGTGCGCTTGTTTAATTTTGTGTGGGGAGTTTCGTGGGAGTGGTTTTGTAAATAGTTGGTGGTTTTTTTTATTGGTGTTGATTGTGCGTCGGTTTTTGAAGGTGAATTTTTTTGAGGAAGCAGTGGTTGGTGTCTTGTAATTGTCTGGCATAGAAATGATGTTTCATAAAAATTCAAGTGGAAAGATCCGAGTTTGGTGAGACTTGACGTCTGAGAAATTCAAATTTCGGACTCTTATTATAAGAATTGAATTGGAAATCATGATGCGGGGAAAAATATTCTTTTTTTTATTTCGACCAAACTTGCAAACATTATTTTTCTTTCTTCAGTTTTGTAATGCAAATAAATTCTCAAAATGTAAATTTGAGTTGTAATAAATTTATTTCACAATAAAAATTGAAGCTCAATATTACTTTTAAATAACAACGTGTATAAACAATAGCTACAAATCGATATTTATTGCGATAAAATTTCAAATATATTATTCATCTATAGTCATAAAGAAATCTAAACAATACTCATTTTTTCTTTTTCCATACAATTCTTTCCTTTCCTCTCCCTTATTTTTAACGTCACCCAACAAAACAAAAAACCTGCTCATTCAACTCTCACTCATTAAAAAAAAAACTACATCCTTATAAACATCGCCTACAACCACTTAAATCCTACCGCAATCGCACAAAGAGCAGCTCGTTAATCCTTCAACGATCGCTCTCTACCAGACTTCCATTCGGCGCGCAAAATTAAAAAGCCCTCCTCGGAATAAAAGCCAATCTTTCCTCAACCAACGTATAATCGCTTCATTCAATCCTGCTTCCACACAAAAGAAAAATCGACTATATACATCCCCCAACGCATTATTTCACGGCCACTGCGGCTCAAGAAACATATATATCCAAACGACTCTTAACACTCCATTATGCCGACTTTCGCTCTTCGCAGGTGATACTGGTAAAATGGAACGAGCCCTACCAGAAGCTGGCCTCGTGCGACAGCACCGGCGTCATCTTCGTCTGGATAAAATACGACGGCAGATGGAGCATCGAGCTGATAAACGACCGCAGCACGCCGGTGACGCACTTCTCCTGGTCGCACGACGGCCGCATGGCCCTCATATGCTACAAGGTGAGAGTTCAAGGTTCAAGTAACGCCTGATCTTTTATATATATATATCGTTTTGCCGCGGCTGGAGAAGCCGACGGGTAGGTTACGGGTTTAAGGAATTCGGCTGCAGAGCTTGAATTTAATTAAAATTTGAATTATGAGAGGCTTAATTTTAGATTCCCGGAATGAGGGAGGTAATAAAAAGCCGGAAATTATAAGGTTTTTTTCTAGCGGCCGCTGGAACTTAGTTTGATCGTGAGTTATAACCGAGTTTGCGAGATTAATCTTGTTTGATGTTTTGCGGCGGTGATATTTTTTTGCAGCTAATGTTGAATTTATAGTAATGGTGGACTTAATTCTGATAAATAGATATTGAATTTTTAAAATGACTTTTTATTTTTAAATACAACTAGAAGGTATGAATGTTGTAAGAATGTTTAAATTATGAAAATTAAAATTCAATTACAAGTTCGATTTTATAATCGACTTAAGATTACATTAAATATACCGCAAGACACTGAAAAATAAATCATTTTTGTGATTCAAAATAAATGCTTAAAATGAAAACTTCTTTAATTGCGATTGTTACTAATGTATTTACTCTGATCTTTTTTATCTATGTACCACACTCTAAAACATTCGAATAATTTAAAATATTATTTCCTCGATCGCCTCACAAAAATAATTGTTTATCAAAACGAAAAGGAATTTATTTTAAGATAATTATTATAGATTTTAGGAAATTAGATTTCTAAAATTAATTTTCCGAATAAAATGTTAAATTATTTAAAGCTTTGCGGTCGTTATTAAAGGCAAAATATTACTACTCATTATTCCAGGAATCTAACTGGTGAAGGCAGTTCGAAAATATAAATGCACAACGAAACATTTATTCGATTAATTAACTCATTTACATTTATTCATGTACCCTTGTGCAAAAACGCGCTTTATCATTCCATCAAAATAATTACTACTTTACTGTAAAAACAAAAGATTCCCCTGCATTGCTTGCTTCAATTATTAAACGAAGGTTGTCGAACAGAAAAAAATTCGCTTTAAACTCAACAAGCAATATTTTTCATACATAAAACAACAAAAAGATGTCAAAAATAAAACTATTCAATAATTTTCTTTTCGTTCTATTGATCACTTTTATTTAACTCTTTATTACAACTTTGATTTTTCAAAGAGAACAGCAAAATAATTTTTCAACTATAAAACAAATATTGAAATGAAAACTTACAAAAGCATTTGACTGAACTAAATATAGACATTTATTAAAAACTAAAATACAACGCGTAACAACCAACTTTTTGACAATTAAACTCCATTTTTCCCGATTATCCGTAAACTTACCGTCCTCGGCTGTTGCTCTTTTTTTCTCCCGCATAAAAGAGCAACAGCCAAGCGCTAAATTAATAATGCAACCGGCTTTCAAACTGCAAACGTCCCGGCGCGCGAATTTCACGGCCGCTTCGATTTCACGCGCTCGGCATAAGTAATCCCCTTAAAAAATGAATAAAACAGTTCGACAACACTACGTGTCTACGGCGGATATACATTCAAGCGACAAATTCTGCACGTACTTTCAGGACGGCTTCGTGCTCGTGGGCAGCGTAGCAGGTCAGCGCTACTGGTCCTCGATGCTAAACCACAAAGCGGTGATAACATGCGGCATTTGGACGCCGGATGACCAGCAGGTCTACTTCGGCACGACGGCCGGACAGCTCATCGTCATGGACGTCCATGGAGCTATGGTCTCGGAGGTCCAGCTCGGTGAGTTTTTTCTTTTCTGAGAAAGTTTTTACTTATGCATGAGAGCCGAGAGGTTGAGATTTTTTGGGATTTTGGCAAGTTGTAGGAGAAAGTTTTATTAAGCGAGTGCGGGTAATGGTTGTTGCGTGGAATTATTTATCGGGAGGAGGCTTTGAAAATGTTTGAAAAATTTATTTTGTTACTCGAGCGAAATGGAGAAAAGAAATGAACGATCGGGATATTCCCGGGGGCGCACGCGGAATTCGCTTTTCGATATTCAATATTGCAAATTTTTGTTTGCTTGGTTATCGATTTTAATATAAATGTTTATTAAGAAAAAATGTTTGCTTTGGAAAAAATTGCTTCCAATCGAGGCAATTGTACTTTTTGCGATATGCTATTTTTTTTCAAATGTAAATTCAATCAATATGCTGTAGTTGGTTAAAAGTCATTTTTATTTTTTCCATTAATCAATATTGCAACGGTTTGATTGCCAGTTGTTAGATGAATACTGCAAATAAATAACTTTATTATTCCAGTATTAATTACATGATGTATTTTTATAAAACCTTTATTTATTGAATTTATATTGAATTTTTATTCATTTTCATTTAACGAAACAATGATAAAATATATTATTCTTATTAAAAGTTTATATAGCACACATTTTCGTAAATGAAAAAAGAATCCAATATTTTTTTTTATGAATCTAAAGGAAAAATATGGGAAAATGAATTAGATAAACAATTTGCACACTTACTTTATCTAGAAATGTTGAACCAGCTATTCTTTTGATTCATGCACTTTCGAGAATTATCAAACATTTGTCTATTCGGTTGCATGGAATTCAAACAACGGCAAAACAAACACGATTGTTTCAAGCCGCTGAATGATATCGGCTTCACGCTACGGTGGAAACTAAAAGTACCTGTCCCATTGAATTCCGAAAATACGAGCTTCAGGAATTCCAAATAGCTGAAAATGCGGTCGTTTCTAAAACGATTTTTTTACGGTATTTCAAAAATTGGATTACACCGTTTTTTACGCGTAAAAAAGTTTTTAATTAGTAGAGATTTGTCAAGTGGCTTTATAAAACTTTAACTTTTTTTAAATATGTTTTTTATTTTTTATATGTATAATGTACATTGTTACGTACATTTTATTTAACCATTTATTTTACAGTTTCGCAACGAAGTGTTTAGTTTCAAAACAACTACAGTCGGTGAATTTCTATTTTCACTGGAGATGCAAAATTTCAGTTTTCGTTTATGTACATATTGCACTGAAAAGTTTATTTTACTCCTTTGTATTTCTATAATAATAAAGTTGTCCATAAAAAAATTGTTCATTTCAACACCTTTTAAAAAATACAACGTCTTACGGCACTCGGACTTTATCTACTCACAGATTAACGAAATATAGATTGATGCTTATAACAGTTTAAAATAAATAAGAAAAATTAATTTTTGTTTTTAAATGAAAATGATGTTTATAATATCATAAATTAGTTGGTCATATCGCGTATTTCCATTTTAAGGTCACAGTATTATTTATGCTTCATGCGCAAAGGAATGGCCAATCAACGCGTTCCCAGCTCATTAGAAGTGCATTTTCCGTATACCGTATGCGTACACTACAAATTTAACAACTTGCTGTGATGAATTAATGTGATTTATGATTTAGTGGGATCTGGGTTGTTTGTTATATTGTAATTGGAAAATTAATAATAAATATTAAGCGGTAACCCAATTAAAAACAACGGTATCTATTTACTGAAATCTATTTCTGAAAATCTAAAAGGATCAAATTGTTTATAAATAATAACTAAATAAAAAATTTATTTTCAAAAGAAATTTTCAAACATAATTCATTCATGAAAATCTCTTGACTTTAAAATTACTATTTAATTTTCCAATATTTTAAATTTTAATAAAAAAAAATCAATTTAAATGAGAATTAAAAATTAATTTAATAACATTTCTAATAATAACATTCTTATTATCTTCCAAACAAGAATCCAAGCTTCAATTTAATCTCCCAACATCACCTAATTCACAAACCAAACCAACAAAAATTCAAATCTCTCACCACTCCCATTCCACACCTCCAGGTGCGGGCGTCACATCAATGGCCTGGTCCGCTGAGAAATTCAAGCTCGAGGAGGACGACGACGAGGAGGAAAACGAGGAAGACGACCGCGACGACGAGGACCACGAGGACGACGACGAGCAGCAGCAGCAACACCACCAGCAAGACACCAACAACAACAATAACCACAGCAGTCGGCACAACGGCAACTCCGGCAACGGCAACGCCGCGACGGCGCGCAATTACGTCTTAGCCGTTTGCCTGGCCGACGGCAACGTTGTGCTGCTGCGCTCGTTCGACGACGTCTCGCCCGTGACGATATGCACGGGATTAAGACCGCCACTTCACGCCGAATGGAGCAACTCGCGCAAGCTCCTGGCGATCGCTGGTATTAAGGACCACGAGCAGAGCCACTACTACCATCAAGCTAGTAACGGCCAGCCGACTGAGTACACGAATCTACTCAAGTTCTACTCGGACGTGGGCATTCTTATCTACACTATTGCTATACCGTACACGCAGGTGGGTTGGATGAGAGGTCGGCTGGTGATGAGTTGGGCTAGTTTGTTAAAAGTGCGTTTGCGGAGAGGCAGGGATGGTGGATAGAGGGTTTTTGAGCTTTATTTTTTATTTAGATTTCAGTTACGAAGAATTTTTGAAATTAAAGAAGTTGTAGAGTTGAACGGGTATGCGTTGAAGCTTGTAATTTAGTAGCTGCAGTTCGTTATGAGTTGCCGGTGTGTAATTTAAGCGAAGTTTACCTTCAGAATAATAGATGCTGGATTAAGATTACACTCTATAAATCACATTTTTAAATTTATATTAAATACTAATTTTTGTTCAAAAACTGGATATATTTTGTTTAATAATTTTATTGTAAACTTTCATTAATATAAAGAAACATTAATTCTTTTAAAATCATTTTAAAAACTAACATCGCGGTGTTATTGATAAACCAAAGGGAAAATTGCGGGGATTAAAAAATTCAACAAAATTGATCGAGCTCCGACTAAGCTTCACAACGTGACCGCACACACAGCCAACAATTTCCAACGATATCCAGTACAATTTTTAAACCCATCGATAACCCATATTTACAATCCCCCCTCAGTGAAAACTGAGTCGCAAAAAAGCAGGAGCTTTGGGTAAGTATAAACAAACATTTATCGATCCCATGGCGCTCGTCCGCAGACTCACTCCTTATTTAATTGAGCAATAAATTAGAAACTTAATGAAAGAACTTTTTGTCTGAAGCCGGCTCTTTTTTTCTCCTCTCTCCCGCAGAGTCCAGTGACCGCTATGACGTGGGGCCACAACGACAGGCGGCTTTTCGTGGCCACCGGAGCGCACGTTCACGCCGCTTGGGTCTCTAGGTTTGTATACACGTCGCCTCTTAATTCACTCGGCTTCTTCCATCCCACCTCTCTTCTCTTTTTCCCTTTTCTCGTTAATTGAACTTTTTCCGAGCGGCCTGTGTTTTGCCCGCGAGGCGTAACAAAAATCGCGCTCGTATAGCGAAGCTGGATGAAGTCGACGAAAAATAATCACTAAGAGGTTTTTTGAGGGTAGTTTGATTTTTCAGAAAATATTGGAATGTTTGATTTTTGTTTAATTGACGAGTGCTTGGTATTGGGAATAATGCTGTTTTTATAATTAATATTTTTATTATAACAGCTAGTATAGCTTATAGCTTTTTATTTGATTTTTATTCTGTTTAATTACTACACATGTCATGTATTTTTTAAAATACAACTAAAAGTGAGTGAGTAATAATATTTTATGAGCTCTTTTTAGAGTGAAAAGATTTTAATTAAAATTAAATTAATTTTTTGAGTTTGCTTTTATTTTATTACTTTGCACACGTTTTTGCTTTATCATTTCTTTCTCATTTAAATTTTTTAATTTTTCGTTTCTGTACAATAATTAAATATTTTTCGACAGTATCGAATATTTGAGAATATTCTTTTGATAGTATACTCTTTTACAGATTTAAAACATAAAAAGATTATCTTTATAACTTTATGAATATATGTGAAAATTATATTAAAAGGATGGAGATTATATAAAATTAAATACCAGGAAAAATTTATTGTACAATATGTACTTATAAAAAGCGTTTCACGTTAATATAATAATTAAAATAATGTGTTAAGATTTGTTATTAAGATTTGAAACTATATAGCTTCAATTACATGGCTGACCATAAATTCTTTGTTCTACTTACTCCACATAATATTTCGCAAGATCTCTTTTTTTCTGATTTTTAACAATTTGAAATTTTCAAAATTACTTCTATAGTCATCAATTCTTAATATAAAAACGAAATCTGTATAAAAACCTTTACGAAAATGTAGCACTTTCTTAGATTTTCTTATCCAAAGGCACTTCGCTGCAGCTTTCTCAAAAGGAAATCCTGTACGGATCTTCCCCGGAAATCCTGCATAGAAAGCCTGCGCGAATACAGAAGCAAATAATCGTGCAACAGAATCCCAAACACGACACCACTATTACTTAAATCCTCTCAAACTTCCTATCACTACCCCTCAATTGCCACACATAAACCTAATCCTCCCACGAATAAACAGCATTAATCACCTCCCTCCCACGCCACCCAATAAAACAATAAAAATCAAGCTCACCCAAAAAAACTCTGTTCTCACATCCAGGGGCGTGGGCTCGCTGCAGCTGCTGTCGCGGTTGGCACTCAAGGCCGCCCTCGCCAAGGAGTCGAGCGTGCAACAGCTGCCCTTGCCACCGCGGCTCAAGGCCCTCGTCTCCGGACTCTTCGCCAGCACCATCCGGTAAGTGTACCTTTTTTTTCACGGCTCTCAAAGGCGCGCCGTACTCGGCTTCTACTACTTTTCTGACTCGATCGATCGAGCCGGCAAACGCGCGCGGCTGCGTGGAGTCTGATTTTGGGGCGAAGTTTTTCGCGAATAAAATTGTGCGCTTCGCTTTGCATTTTGTATTTTGTATTTTGAGAGGAGTTCTTGAAATCTAATGTATGATAAAAACTTTTGCATATTTTTGTTAGCGTTTTTGGTAGATTTTATATAAAATGTGAGCAGTATTACACAAACAAGTTCGACAAATATTGAACGTGAATTTCATACGTTCTCTGCTACTATAAATATTAAAGATGATTTAAAGCACTATACAAAACTTACATTAAACTGCACGTAATAATTACGTTTAACAACGTAAATCTCGATGAAATATTTCAAATATTGTGTAAAATGCTGTTAAGTACATACATACATTGAAACAAAATAAAAAGTTTTATGAAATTTGATTCTTGTACATATTGCCAGTATCAGTTTAAATAAAAATTTCGAAAACACAAAGCTTTATGAATTAATATTATGTAAACATACTGGATGATTTTTTCATTAGAGAAGCAGAAATAAATGCTTATTTATAATCAATTTTCATTGTTCGTTTTACAACAAACACATATAATAACGGAGCAAATCCCATGAAAAAGTATTTATGTATGCAATTAAAATAAAAAATTGATTAGCTCTGTATCATTACATTTATACCACACGTATATATTCTCGTACTTTGCTTTAATTGCGGAAAAGTGAAAGTTAATGTTGGGTACTGAAAAGTTTTTAGTATTTATAGTTCAATTACGTAACTTTTACGAAAATAAAATGTAGTTTTTATATGATTATTTTTTTGTTGTAAAGAACTTAAAATATTCGTAAACTTTAATGATTTATTTAAAAAAGTTCATTTTAAGCTATATGTAGAAATTGAAGCAAAGTGTACTATTGGGATTTTTCGTGCATTTAGAGTGTTGAGCGAGTGATTTACGTATATTCATTTGAAACACATGAAAATTCACTGTATTATGCATTGAGTATTTATTATATATTTATTTGATATCTTCCATCACGTGCGCAGATTCAGTTATTGATTCATACGATCATCACCCTTATTCTGTTAAATGACACTCATCAAGAAGATAATTTTATTTATTTTTATCAAACTGATCTTTAAATATTTATCGGAAACAGTTATTTTCTATTTAAGTGTACTTTCATCGGATGTATATATATCTTTACACAAAATTTAAATCACTTTCTTACCTATATATTTAACGACAATTTTGATCTGATGATTTAATAAATTATTTTTATTCAAGTAATTGACAACTGAGTAAAGTTAAGGCAAATCCTATCCATGCATAAAAATGAACAAATATTTGAACATTAATAAATAAGCAAATAGCAATGATTATTCACAATTTTTTCACCGTTATTCCAATATTAAAATCTCCCTATATACCAGTGGTTAGATATTGCAAAATAAATTGTCTTGATGAACTTTTTATTGAAACACTTCGTAAACGTCGAGTAGGTCATCTTTTATGGAAAGGAGCACGCAAAACGAGCGTGCTTTCAAACAATCAACCGAGATTCGGCTTTCCATTAAGGTTGCGTCACGCTCAGTTTCAGTTGACTAACCGAAATTACAGCGACCAACTCGTCAGCCTTTTTCTTCGGAACTTGCACGATAAATTTATTTCTTACTGTTAAAAGTAACTGCAATATATCTATCTCAATAAGTATTTTTCAACAAAAAACCCCGACCAAAAGTAATCGATGTCATCTCTCTTTAAAAAAAAAAAAAATGTGAAAAAAGGATTTAGTTACTAGCAAACTCAATTCTCTCGGATAATTAAACGGAAACTCGAGTCCTTTCATCGAGTATAGCCGCTCGCGTAATCGGCTCAGATGTCTCTCTCATTTCCCAATATTTTCCGCGAAACAAATCCCACAAATTACCAGCAACATCCCGAAAAATTTCGATACCCGACAAAATTAATCGTTAGAGTTCCCAGCCGAAGCGAAACCCTTTCAACTTTCTCTTTACCCGCAAACAAATCCCATTACTCAAGCGCGCCTACTCGCACTCGACACAAATCAGCGCGGAGCACTTCCCCCGCAGAACAGAAGAGAGAAAAGGTCCGAATCCGACTCTCGAGTTCGCTCGCTAAAAGCGAAGCAGCCGCAATAATTAAAAACACCCATCCTCAAAAGGAGCTCGCGGCCACATAAAAGCGAGAGGTGCGCGCGCGCACAGCGGGTGGAGAAAAAGAAGAGAGAAAATACACAGCGGCGTCGGATACAAAAGAAGGAAATAGAGGAGGAAGCAGAGGCTCGTATAGCGTCTGGCGCGGAGCGGGAAAAGCTCTTGTCTCCTCCTTGGGCGGACTCGCGGCTTTTCAGCTCGTGTATATATGTATAGGGCGAGGAGAGCGGCTCGAATTGATAAGATAAACCGTTCGCGGGCGTGTATATAGAGAGCGAAGCTTCCGGCGCGCCTCTTTGTGTCTGTGCGGCTGTCTCCACAGAGGCGCGCAGTCGAACTCGAGAAATCGAAAATCCGTCGACTGCAGCTCGTCGCCCTTATTTCTGGAGAGCTGCTTTTTTCTCGCTTTGCGTTCGCTTCTGTGTGTGCGGATCGCAGCTTTTATTTGTGGATCTCGTGAATTATCGGCGGTAGAGAATCAATTTAGCGGCGCTGAGGTTGACTCGGGAGGGGGGAGAAAATTGAGGAGCTCTCGTGATTTGAATGGTAAACTAGGGGTCTTGGTGAGCGAGGTGATGGGAGAGTTTACGGGGTCTTGTAATTTTAGATAAGACTTTGTAAATTTATATTAAGGCTGTTGGTTTAGTTTTAAAGTCAATGAGTGTTTGGGTAAATTTACAACGGCTGATGTTGAGATTGAAGATTGTATATATATTGAATTTTAAAATAACCGAGTAAATAACAAGTCGGGTTGACTCTCGAGTAACAACACTTTACGTCGCTCGCCAGCATTAAATGCGCTCTAAAACGAGAATAGTTCACTTTTATTTCTACGAAAGTCTTTCTCCTCGGTTAAAGAACCGAGATCAAGCCGCGAGAAAAAATACATACTCGAGCTCACAATGAAAAATCCCCGACTTCAGACATCGCTCTCTTATTTTTAGATTATCCAGATTTAAAGAAAATGTTTAAAATAAACGTCTCGCGCACAAGTAAAAGCGTAATAACGCCCGTACTAAACTTTTGTCTCGCAAAATCTCCTCTTACCCCGTTATTTTCCCCTCTCTCTATAATTAGAGCTCCCAAGCTGGCTCAAACTCGTCCAGAGCTTTTTGAGCATTTTGCGATCGGATAAGCGTGTACACAAGTCGGACTCTTTTCTTTCTTTATAACTCATAAAGGACTCGCTTAACGAGTCTTCGCATTCGTTTCATGACTCTCTTTTTGTGCGATCCGCGAGCGCGTAATATTTTTTTGCCCCTCCCCTAGACTTAGTCATTAAGCGCAGCGTTCCGGCGAAACGCACAGGCATTACCAATTCTCGCCCAGTCGCTCGTTACTCTTCTTCATTTTCTGCGAGTGAAATTAGTCTACTTCCGGCTCTGGCTCTGCCGAGGCCCTTTGTCTCTATTGTCGAGTTTCACGACTTCCTCCTGCACTTCTGTCTTTGTGTTTCTCCGCGCTGACTCTCACGGTGCGTTTTATTTTTCACGCGCCACGGACCTCCGGCTCTTTTAACTATTCCTTTGAAAGAAAGGCTGCGGATTATTGTTGTGTGCTTGCTTCAATTTCGAGTGGAAATTTAACTAATTCGGTTGAACTCGTTAATGTAAAGTCGGCTAATCTTCCACTTTGAAACTCGAGTCCGTCTAAATATGAGTAACTAGTTCGGCAAGAAAGTTAAGCTTATTTTTCCACGCAACTTTCAGAACTATTAATTTCATGAAGGAATACTGATACAAGATTATCAATAATGTATCATCAAACTCATCCCTCCCCAAATCCATCACCCCCAACTAACCACAAGCATCCTCACCAACAGCTGCTGCATCCCCGAGCCAAGCGAGCTTCGCCGCTTCGTCTCCCGGCCACCGCCCCTGGGCGGCCGACTCCACTGCACGATGCTGCGCAACCCGGGCGAGCCGCCCCACAGCTACACCCTCTACGTCGAGTACCTGGGCGGCCTGGTGCCCCTCCTCAAGGGCCGTCGCACCAGCAAGATCCGGCCCGAGTTCGTCATCTTCGACCCGGAGAGCGGCCAGTGCAACGCCCAGAACGGCTACGAGCTCAGCGGCTACGCCTCCGCCAGCCTCTCGCCTACCAGCTGCAGCAACAACGAGCGCTCCTGCAGCGACGACTCGGACAACGAGCGCGACGCTGTAGATTTGTGCGGCGGCTCGCCGAGGTTTAGGAGGAAGAATAGACGCAAGTGTCGTACTTCTTATGAGCGCAGTGGGAATTGTAATAATGACGATGATGACGCGAATTATGTGGACACGCTGCCAGAGGTGAGTTTTTAGGGATGGGTGGGGTTGAAGTGCCTGGGTGGGTTGGGTGTTGTTTGTTTGCTGGGTTAGTGGAGATTGGTCAGTTAGAGTAAAATGATGGTTGGGTTGGGAGATGTCGGATCTATATTGTACTCAATTTGGGTTTTCAGGGTGCACGGGTAGAATTGGAATGTGTTTATTGTTCGCAACAATTACGGATTGTTGTTTGATGTGCTCAAAGTTTCATAGAATGTGGTAATAGGTATTTAATGCACTTTGGTATAAAGGGTTCTTATAGACATTCTATGGTATATTATGGTAGATTATTAAACGTTATTATACGTAAGCGAGGTAATCAATAGAGTCTTTCATGTGTATGAAATTGTGCCTCAACGTTACTGCAATATATTTAATGATTCTTTTACTGTCATTATGTAGGAAATGTGAAATTCGTGCCAACGCTAGTTTGCGAACTGTGCTAACATTACTACAGCCATCTGAAATCATTATGCTCATTTTCTGTTTATTATCCTATTTATTTCAACTATTATTTCCAACAAAATTAGCAATAAAAATAAGAAAAAAGAATAAAACTGTTTATATCTTTTTTATATCGCTATTTATTACTAAATACTGCTTAGTATCAGTTTCTTTATTTTCTGTAATGTATATTATTAAATGACATTATTCAAAATTAATTATACCATAGAAATTGAAAATAACTAATAAAATGAAAAAAGTATTTCAAAGTGATGAAAGGCCGTGAAAAGGTTGTTAACGTTTACATGTAAATCACCTATTATTACTTTCTTAACACAAATTTTCGAAAAATTATTACCATTGAGGCAGACCGTAATAATATAAACTATACTATATATATTTACTATTTTGTACTCGGATCAGTAAATATTCAAGTTTCTTATGAATATAAGAATAAAATATATTTATCATTACATTCTTATTATTAATAAAATAAATTGTTTTTCAGAATGCGAGGCTTGTCGAAGTTACATCGAACATATGGGGTACCAAGTTCAAATTTCACGGACTCGCAGATTCCGTCCCAGCTAATCTCGGTCGCGTAACATATCGGCCATCTTTATTACACCTGCAGCCAAGACAAATGACTCTCGTCATTACCGAATTAAGGGACGATCTGCCAGCAGGTAAGATTCTTTTTACGACAGGTATAAAAGATTTAAGTATAGTCCAACCAACAAAAAACATACTGTTGGAAAAGCATTTTCAAAATTTCAAACATAAAAAAGGTCATAGATATTTTATACTATAAAAACACAACTAAAAGTTTAACAATTCTCATAAATACTAAAATTCTTTGTAGGTCCAGATCCGACCTTCAACCCAAATCTCTTCTCGGAAGACGAGGAGGAGAGCGCACAAACAGAAGCTTCAGTTCCGCAGGCCCGAGGCTGCGTATCTGCCCGTTGTCCTCCCGCGGATCCCAGCCCTCAGCCACCGCCGATCGCTCCAATGACCCCCCGAGCCACACGCCTAAGCGCCGCGGCGGTCAGTCGACCCAAACAACAACCTCCGCCACCGCCGATGCAACCGCCTACCGAGAGTCGAGCCGAAGCCGCCTACGACGACGACTACTCCTACGATTACCACCCGAGCCATCACCATCACCATCATCAGGAGCATCACCCGGTGGTGAACTACTGCGACACAATGAGGGCCTCGGCTCCCGGAGCGGCCGGTTACCATCACCATCATCATCATCACAGGCCGACCTATGCGCCGCGCTGTTGCGACGTGCCGGCACTGCAATCGCCTAAAAACGCCGTCGCGCCTACGCAGACACTAATTGCGACGTCCAGTCCTAGTGCCACTTTGGTACAGCTTCTTTTGTTATTAATATATTTTCGAAATTTTCTAAAAAAAAAAACTGAAAAAAATGAATTAAAAATTTATTTTTCCAAACAGGGTGAATACGCGAGTAACGTGCAGCGCATGAAGACAGCGCTAGCAGACCAGCAAAGCGCCATTAGCACGTTAGTAAGAAAAGAGCTAGAGCTCAACAGCAGCAGTAAGCTTATGTACGCGCACAGTCCACCTCCGCCATCGGCTCCCATTGCCGACGAAAAATATTCACTCGGCGGACACCCCACAACGACCGGCCTAATCGGCACGGGTAGCTCGTCTACAGCTGCCTGCTGCCTGCAGTCAGCGACGTCGGCTAGATCTACGCTCCCCGCTCCGCTGAGCCACCAAGGTTACCCTTACGTAAACGGCACCGACCACAGTGGCTCGGTCAATAACAGCATCGTGCACTCTAAGAACAGCTTGAACGCCGTCAGCTCGCGATCGGAAGGCCAGTCGACTGCGACGACTGTTAACGTTGCTAAAGGCGTTGACGAGAGTAGCGCTAATGGTCCGACGAGCCCGCTCATCGACGAGGAGGAGCAGCGCAACGACGTGCCCGCCTTGAAGAATCAGTTTCAGGTGGGGATGTTTTAGACGTTTATTAGGGCTATTTATCGTCTTTCTCTTGCTTTAGTCGACTTAATAAATATCGCAGTGTGAATTCGCTTTTGAAAGATAAAAACAATTAACTAAAAATAGATGTTCACAAAAATTTCTTTTATAAGACCGAATTGATTATACGATTGTTCATTTATTAACATTTATTCAAGAGTTTTCGAGATTTTCCAATATTTACATTTTCGAGCAGTTTTTCAAATATACAGAGTTTATCGGAAACTTAATTATTGAACCGATAAATCAATTTCTCGTTAACCTGATTTTAATTTTATATACTTATATGACCAATTTTATCGTGTTAGCTTAATTTTTATACTATTATTTATAGATATTCATGAAGCAAAATTTTTGGAGCTCATATTAAAAGAATAATGATATTAATATTGATAATAATAATTAGATTCATTTTAATGCAAATTTACATGAATTTGTAATTAAATTCAATAAAATTGAATTACATAATAATGCAATTCAATTACGTTCAATTCAATGTGTATCAGTTTCCTTTAATGTAATAAACATTAATATCAAATTAAATGTAAAAAATTCAGAAAAATAAACCAGAATACTTTAAAATATATATTTGTGGAACCGACTTAAGTGGATTAAAAAAAAATACGATGTTTGAAGGAAATATTTAAGAACGTTTTGAAATAGAATAAATATTTTATATATTTCCGTGTTTTTGCCAATCTTCTAGAGGAATTAAAAAATATTCTCTAAAAGGTATTTCCTTCAAACAGTATAAGTTTTTTATTTCCTAACTCAGAAAGTCTTGTGTTACACAAAAAATTATTTTTATTAAGAAATGAATTAGGTAAATTTTTTTAAAATACTCAAAATAACACATTTTAATTCATTTTATCGATTATGTTTGGAAAATGAATTAGTCTTCTGAGAGTTGTAAGAGCTTACTATATCGTAAGTAACTTATTATAGTTGTAAGAGTTTATTATATATAATTATGTCCATTTTTATTAAAAATTTTTTAATAAAGAAAATCTTTTTTGCTTTTATTAAATACTCTAGAAGAATAATTCGAGGTCTTAGAAATTTAAATCACATTATTGTAGAAAATTTCTTAATAGATATCCCAAAGCTCAAACCCAAACAACAACCAAGCATCACAATATCAACTAAAAACCACCTGCTCCAAACATAAAACTCTTGCAATTTTTAACGTGCTTGTTTTCGATCTCCTCAGCTACAGGCGATGCACCGTACGCCAACGTTAGTGAGCATCGGGCCGACCCAGGTCTCAGCCAACTCGATCGTGCGCAGCTGCAGCGTCGGCTACCTCGACCTCGTCGACGCTCAGATCGTGCCCTGCGACGTAGCTCTCAACATGCTGCGCAAGGATGCGCCCAACAAGCGACTCTTCCTCGTCTCGTCCAGGAAAAACAAACGCCGTCGACGGAGTAGCAAGGACAATACCGGTTAGTAATCCTAATGTCTCATCCTCATTTATACTGCTCACTACAATAACTTTTAAAATAATTTTTCTTATACAGCTAGTAAAGACGGCAACGGCGCAGTGGTGCACAGGACGACGCGGCCCCGTCTGAGCGACTGCGGCAAGTCGCGCAGCCTCGACTCGAGCGAGCTTTTCCCGTCCACCGAGCACATAATAGCCATCGGCCCGAAGCTGCCCGAGCATAAAGAAGAGCACATCAGCAGTAGCAGTAGCGCCGCGACTTGCAAACCGGACGAAGAGGAGAGCAACGACGCCGGCGGGGGTGGCAGCGAAATCGCGCAGAACGAGATAAATGTGAGGAAAGAGGCTGCGGCTACGGCTGTGAGCGTAGAGGCGAGGCAGACGGAGCTGCCGCTGGTGTCGGAGCCGAGCGTAACGGCGAAGCCTGAAGCGGAGAGGGCCCAGTTCGAGCCGTCGTGCTTGTCACCGATTAAGTGAGTTTGACTTTTGTGAAAGTTAAGAAAGTGAATATGATAAAGCTGCGTTCTTCGTTAGCTGAAAATTTTAGAACTGTTTATTTCTGTTTTTAGGACTTATTCTTTACGTTTTTGTTTTAATTTATTTCTACTCATTCATAGCAATAATTTTGTTTTTATAGGGGATCGAGCGTTAGCACGTCGGTAGCTTCGTCGCTCGACGGTCTGGCCTCGAGGCTCGACGGACTGGCGGTGAAGCTTGGCGACTACGAAGACTGCCATTCGCTTCCACCACCTTCTCCGCGACCTACATCAAGGTGAGCTCCCTAATAAAAAGCTTTATCATTTTACGGCTGTAAGAAAAATTGACTAACGAAATTCGCTTGCACGGTCCAGATTACCGAGGAGCTCACCTAGTAGCCCTGCGCCATCGAAGAAGGGAAAGAGACCGGCCTCAGCGTCGCCGATTAGACGGAGACTGCTGTCGAGTCCGCTGCTTAGTAGGAAGTCGCGCAAAAATCGCAACGAGAGCTCCGACGAGGAGGGCCTAATGGGCCAAGATGACATTTCTAATTACCGCGATCTCGAGACCTTCCAAAAGGCGCAACTTCGACAAAAGGTAGATATGATGAATTTTGTGTTTGTAAAGATACTGTACTCTATTAAAATGATTTAAATTCTATTTTAAATTCTACTTTTATAAGTTCTATTTTTAAGATTGAATCTTATAAATAATTTGAGTAACATTATGAATAATAAAATTACAGTTGAGACAAAGAGGAGGGAACTACGGATACGAATCCGAAACAACCAGGCGGGAAATAATAATGCACAATAAGGCGCCAATGTGGAATGAGGCTAATCAGGTTTATCAACTGGACTTTGGAGGCAGGGTGACTCAAGAAAGTGCTAAAAACTTTCAAATTGAGTTTAGGGGAAACCAGGTAAATCGGAATTGCACTTAGATTGTAAACTTCTTAGATAGAATCTTGCTCTAAATACATAATAAATAAAGGAATTTGTAATAATTTCAGTATACAAATAAAGCAATAAATATAATCTTTAGATTATAGCGCTTTTTAAGAGTAAATTGAAATAACTTAATAATAATAAATTTTCTATAAGAGACCGACTCATCAATTATAGTTATCGCAAGAAAAATTATTTGCAATTTTTGTATATATTTGTCAATTTTTGTTTAAAGGTTATGCAGTTTGGACGAATACAAGGAAACGCTTATACCCTAGACTTTCAGTATCCCTTCAGTGCTATCCAAGCCTTCGCCGTTGCTCTGGCGAGCGTCACGCAGAGGCTAAAGTAAAAAGTAATTGTAAATTTTGCATCGGGCTTACATGGATACTCAGACAAATATACATACGAGTATTTTTTTAAATTAATCTCTACACACAGAATTTCATGTATTTTTCATTTCTTTGGATCTGCAGTATACAACACTGAGAGAAATCGTGTAGCTATAATACCTTTCATTTTTTTTTAAAATGAATGATATTTTAAGATTTTGATTAGAAGCTATTTAAGTGAATGGGAACAGTTTCATTTTTATTTTAATGTCGATAGATTTTTTATGTTTTTATAAAAATTGTATATTGTTCAATTTTAAAAAATTACAACCTTTAATATGAATTGAGTTTCTCTCAATGTTGTCCTACAATCATGCACACAAACGAAATTTTTATTACAATTTCAAAGACATAGTTCTTGTTTTTCACTTAAAATACACCTTACTGTCGCGATTTCACGTATCCCTTTATAGACTGGTGAACAGAATAAACGGATAAAAAAAAAAATACAAAAATAAGAAGCGCACGAAATTGAGAATGAGACGCGCAATCGCGACAGCATTACAATTACACAAGCGTATTACTGTACCACTATATATTTATATAATTATAATAGCGTACATGCATATACTCTGGCAGACCGAGTTCTTGTCTGGTAACTCGCCGACAAAGTTATTAAATTAGGTAGTAACACGATTTATTTTTATATTTTAGTAAGCATCAAAGACTAAATGTATTATAAAAATTTGTTCTTTCTATTGTTACGAAGATCAAGTTCTAAGAACATAGCATTTTGAAAGTCATTACACCGTAAGGAAACTAAAACGCCGTATAAATTAAGTAACAAAAATAAAGCAACTAACGTTACCATGGTAAATTAATCCATCATGAAAATTGTGTGTTACTACCTAGTAGTGAATCGAGAATTTTTACGCAGACAAAATAAAAAGAAAATTGTGAGGCTCCGCGAATTAACGAGAAGCGACACACGCGTGCACCGTTTTGTATATATAAGAGAAATAAACGATTACAAAGATTGAAAAAAAAAAAAATAAATAAATAAATAAATAAATTGAAAATGAACAGAGTTCAAGGTTTCACGCGAACTTTTCGTTGAAATGCTTTGATCCACGTGACCGTCCAAGACGTTTAATTTAACCCAGTGTTGTAAGCGTAAGCGAATTTCAACGAGCGCCAAGCGAAATGTATTTGTATAGTTTGTTAGTCCTCGACTCGATACATTATAGTATTATTATTGATTGTAATAGCGAAATTTTCGTACTAAATATAGGATATGTATATGCAAGCTCTCACTCGTGCTATACCGAATTCTTTGCTTGCCATGGTGCATTTGATATGCCTACTTGTTAACTTGTACTTGTACATATTTATTGATGCGAAAAAAAAATGAGTAAGTTTAAATCATGAGGGAGGGAAGAAACGTAAATGTGCACGAGTGCGAGCTGTTTGGTTGTTCGATGACTATCTTAGACTATCTGTTCGACGCTGAAGCACGAGCTTCGTTGGGGATATCACTACTTAAAATTGTCTAGAACCAATGTTTTCTTTCTACTTTGAAGTAATTTATTATTGAAGTACCAGAGATTATTTTTTATCGACTGTTAGATTTTATAATTCTATGCACTCTTACGTTTAGAAAGTTTTCTTTTTTACACGCATAATTAACATTCTAAATGAAAGCTATAAATAAGTGGATACTAAACTACTGTACACTTAATGAATTATGAAAGTTTATAGTTATAACTTTTAAACTGTGTACGCTTAAGAAAAAAACAGTGGAAATTGGTTACAGACCATTTTAAGACGTCCCTATATATACAAATCATCCGGCCTGAACTGCTTGCTTCGATAAAAATAAAGTGAACAAACGCTATACTCTGATCTAATGATAAAAGTAAAGTTTCGACAAAGCCTTAATCAGTAGCCGCAAAAACGACCTAATTATCTGAACAATAAGTTTTAAAAAAAAAAACAAAAATAATAAATAGTTTTCAACGTTGATATTGGTTTTAGGGAGTAAAAGCTAAGGCGGTACCCACGAACGGAAGACTTAAGCACGTTTTGTACGAAAATAACTAAAGTCAACTAGTCTTTTCTGTCTTTGTGCTCTAATTGATCGAGCCTAATTACTGTTAATTAAGTTTTCTTCTTGATTGTTGATTGAACTGTTACGTTTAACAAAATTAATTCTGTTTGTCGTCATTTATCCTCTCCTCGAGTGCAATATATACAATTTTTATGGTTGTCGGCTTGATTAAGCAAAGAAAAATAATGATAAAGCAAACAAGATGTGAAATTTTGTGACTGACTTATTGTGTATGTAATAAACGTGTATGATATATATGGCACGATATGCGACTTTACAAGTTCTATATAATCAATTGTATTATTGTTGTTTTTATTACGAGAGGGCATTGTTATTTATTCAGTTTTGCCGCAAGGATAACGAAAATTATTCTAGACATATGTGCAATACAATTTTGTTACTGAGTATGTACTTAACGAACGTCGACTAATATTTGTAAATAAAAAAGGTGAGAGAAAAAATCTGTTATTTTGTCATTTCTTTAAGTATTTATTTATTTGACCAATTATCCAAAATATTATACAAAATATAGCCGATATACGATAAAGAATCATTTTTAACAATGGTAAAAATATATTGAAAATACTGATGGCTAAAAAATACGATGCTACAAGTTTTCAATTTGTTTGAATCCAAACAATTCTTAACTTAACCAAAACAAGTGTTTAAATATAGAAACCAATTCTGGTTTTCGTTAGTAAGCAAATATCACTTTAATTGTTACATATTTATTATTTTTACTTTTAAAATTTCAGCTTACAATAAGAAAAATTTTAGTAAAATAATATAACATTCTGATATATAGTTAGACTATGTCTGAAATTGATTAGTTTTTTCAAAGAGAAAGATTTGCTAAGGCGTGTTGGCGTATACATTTGACGCGCTAAATTTAATTTCATGCTAGAATTTTTTCATTACTCTTTAATTTTTTTTAATCACGAAAAAATTATCCTTAAATATGAAAAATTTCGTTTTGAAAGGCCTAAGCATTAAGTACAATTATAAAAACCGATTAAAAATGATCCCAGGACCATTATATCTGTATATATGACCAGTATCTGTATATATGTATTTTAATACTACACTTTATTTGAGATAATTTTAAACCTTCCAACTACAACAAATACTTTAAACGAAATTTGGTTAAAAACTAAAATAAAAATGATATACTTCATCAATCTTTATCACTGCCATCGAGTACTTTTTTTGTATCGGTGAAATATGTGGTGTACGTGATTTTATATTAGATTAGATTAATATCATGTTATCGATTATTAAAAAAATGCACACATTCTTGACAGCTTATTGAAAATTAGATGGATTAAATTTTTTGAATAAATTTTCTTTTTTTATATGAAATATCTATTTATTAAATCATTAAAGGAACCATTTAAATTCATTACAAATCAATAATATATTTATTACTTTTAAAAATATAAAATTATACAAAATTCTATTAAACTAAATTATATGATCCGCTATTTTTAAAAAGAAATAAACATATTATTTATTTTTTGTAAACTTAATTCTGGTTGTCTCATTATAAAACTACAATAATTTAATATTTTTACATGAATTAGATTACTTACGCATATCAGTTTATCTGAATTATTCTTCTAACTGTTAAATTTTAAATTGTTTTCTGAAATACTTTAAAAAATGTATACTTTCTAATCTAAATCCATATTTTCTTTGTATCAAAAAACTCTTTACATCTATTAAAGCAACCATAAGAGTAATATATTACTTATAAAACACAACATTTAATGAATATAAATTTGTCGTTACGGTATTTATTTATAGTTTTATAAAGCTTAAGACTGGACTTCTTTCTCTATTTATATCCAAATCTGCCATTTTCATACAAATAAATAGGATTATAACTGAATAATACGATCTAGATTAATAATAATTGTCACAGCAGTATAATATTTTTATCTATATAATATAATATCGCTTAAATTTGTAACAAATAATTTTAACTACTCGAATTGGAAATCGAAGTGTTTCTAAAATATCTATACTAGATATCGTTATAAAATGCTTATAGAAAAAAATTTCCGTGGA
Source organism: Eupelmus urozonus (assembly GCA_900480035.1). Classification (NCBI taxonomy): domain Eukaryota; kingdom Metazoa; phylum Arthropoda; class Insecta; order Hymenoptera; family Eupelmidae; genus Eupelmus; species Eupelmus urozonus. The sequence continues at coordinate 9,494 of UELX01000271.1, read as the reverse complement.
AACCAAAAAAAGCGTTAATGGAAATCCATACTATAGGAACATATTAGAACAGCTTAAAAATCGATTCAACGATACATCTCGACGCTTAATTTTTTCCAGCAATTTACAAATATACTTCAAAATTCAAATTTGATATACTAGAATAAGTATGATAAATTTTAAATAACATCAGTATGTGATACGATCAAGTGCATCGTATTGATGAATCAATAAAGTTACTTATTGCATCATTTCTTCTGAAAATCTTAAAATATCCCTTTATAAAAAATGTATATTTCATTGTTGACATTTCATTCGTTATCGTGAATTTGCCAAAAAGATAAATAAATAATAACATATAAATAAATAAATGATTTTATCTTTTTTTTTGTTTTAGTTACGTTCACGCATCCAAACATATCCAAATAAGTTTCCGTATGATCACTAGATTACTAAAAATTGTTTATTACATCATTTCCTCTGTTTGTTACATTATTTCCTCTGTTTATTGCATCATTTTCTCCGAAAATTCTAAAATATTTATCTACAATAATTGGTTATTACATTTTTTTCCTCGAGTTAAAGCTTCAAATCATAATAGATTATTTGTTTGCTTTAGATTCTGAATATATTTAATTAATTATTTGATTATTCTTTATTAAATTTATACAAATTTTTCATTAGATGTTTTATTACTATACTCAAATCGACATTGATTCTTTTAGCAATCTATGCGTTCAAATTACAGCAGATTTGTTTATGTTAACAAAGTTTCGTTGAATAGTCTAACAAACTCGAAATACCTATCGACAATTTTAGAATTAAAAAATTGCTTCTAAAATTTTTAAATTATTCAGTTTACAGAAAGCTTACCTTACATTCTGAAAAAGAAAATAAAAGTATGTAACAATCTTTAAATTAAAATTAAAATATATAATTTATAGTTCAAAGTTATAACTTGATGCAAGAAAAAAAATTATTTAAATTCAAACCTGTTAGAATCTATAATTATTTAACAATGTAACTCCTATTCAAACATTCTACCTGTGGACCAAATAAATATTTAAATTTTAAGAAAATAAAAATTGAAGCTTGAATTCTTTAGTTTTATTTACATTTTCAAAACTTAAAATCAATGCAAACCGAATAATTAAAATTTTTGTGAAAGCTATTTTTTCATATTTTATTAAAATTTTCTATAAATTGATAACTCTATTAAAGAAACTCAATAATTCTGATTAACTGCAGATCTGATCATTTAAGCGTATGGATCGCCAGAAGTGACAATGCAAAAAATAAAATATGTTATAATAAATTTTAAGAATCTTATAAAATAAGTTTTAGATAGTAATTTTAAATATTTTAAAAATATATGAAGATTGGCACGTTGTTCTTCAATTGAAACGACAACTTGATGGCGAGAGATTGTTTAAAAAGTTAAAAGTAAATGTAAATGAAATAGGTTCTTGTATTTAAAAAGCATAAATTAAGTACTATTTATTTTAAATACAGATGCAAAACTTATGCAAAAAAGTTTTAAAAAATATAGAGCAATTTTTTATAAAATTATGTCCGTTTTTTAATGCATTTATATGCCTTAAGATAAAATTAAACTTGGAATAGAACAATGCAAGATGCACATTTGCAGATAAATCAGAAGTAATTCGTAAAGTGGATTTTATTATCGATCGATATAAGAACTTTCATTAGCAATCATAATTAATCAAAACCTTTCGGAAACGATTTATCAAAAAAAAACATTTCACTGATTGATTTTTTTGTTTATATATATAATCTATCCTTATCAAGCAGAATGCACAACAAAGCAGTATAAATAAGCATCAATAACAATCAAATGCTTGTGTTCAGTCAACAGTCGAGCTTGTAACCTTTCCAGTTATTATTTTAATAACGAAAATGAAGTTTTTACTTGGTGTAATTTCTCTTTTATGTTTTGCTGCAGTAACTTATGGTGAGTATTAATTTTAGACATAATAACGATTCTTAATAAATATTTTAATTACGATAATTTTTGATATTTAAAACATTTAGCTGCTCCGAGAATCGTTGGTGGTTCGGATGCTCCCGATGGTAAATACCCGTACCAAGTATCCCTGAGAGCTCCGTCTTCGCATTTTTGTGGTGGATCAATCTTAAACAAACGATGGATTCTCACTGCTGCCCATTGTGTTATAGGGTAAGATATGCTATTTAGATCCTTGATATAGTAAAAAATATATGGAGTATGTTTATAATAATACATGTATGTTTATATATATTTATTATAATTTTTTTTTTCAAGATGTAATGTGTTTGCAAGCATTAAAAACTACTGTTGTTAGGAAAGACGCAAGTTGTCTTAAATTGAATATATTTTTGAGGATAAAATTAATTATTATTATCTGACTGTTGCAGAAAATCTCATAATTCTGTGCGCGTTGTTGCTGGCACAAATAAAATCAACGGTGGTAACCAGCAAGTATATCAATCAGAGTACGTAGCATGGCACAAGGAGTACAGTAATATGAACAAGGACATCGGCATTATTCGCGTAAATCGTGACATCCAGTTCAACGACAAAGTTCAACCTATCCCACTTCCTCAGTATGACTTCAGCAAAATCGATTATCCCGTTACATTAACCGGATGGGGCACTACTAGGGTATAATTTTATTAAATTTTAAACCTTTAAATTATTTTTAGTTATTTTTGCAAACATGATATTTTTTTATTTAGTTTGGCGGTGCGGTACCTAACAACCTGCAAGAAATCGTACTTAGAGTCATCAGTCAGACAAAATGCAAGAATGATCTGTCATTTCCGATAAGCAACTCGCACATTTGTACACTTACTAGAGCCGGAGAAGGAGCTTGCCACGTGAGTTGTCGTGTGCTCACTTAAATTAATTGAATTATTTTAAAATTATTTTTAATCTACATTACGCAAGATAAAAAAAATCTCATGATTTTGCAGGGAGACTCCGGTGGTCCTCTCGTTGCTGATGGTGTTCAAATTGGTATTGTTTCATTTGGCCGACCATGTGCAGTAGGATATCCCGATGTCTTTACAAGAGTTTATACTTTTATTGACTGGATCAACCAACAAATGGCTCTCTTTGCCTGAGAATCTTATTCCAATATAAGATTTTTAGTGCTCGTTATTAGATTATAATTTATTTTGTTTTTTATGATTATTTTTAATAAAATGTTTTTTATGAATTTCAAAACTTTTTTAAGAAGTATTAATAACATTAATAGATATTATGCATCATTGAAAGCATAAAATTATATGCAGGAAAATATAAACTCAGATTCAGGTTGGTTTCATTTAAGTAGCAGACTGGGCATGAGTGATTTTTCAGAACATTAGATTTTCAAAAATGCGAATTTAAAGTTTATTACTTAGAATGAAAAAAATTCACAAAAGAATTAACATTATTAGAATTTTAGCTACTAATATAGTTTAATTTCAATTGCATTTTTAAGTAAATTCAACTATTGATATTTTAATTTTAGTCGCAACTTCCCGTGACGAGCAACTAAAACTCTAGTCAATTAGCATCTAATAATTGTAAGTGGGCAGTCTAAAGTTTAATAGTTTAATCATTTGAGGAATGGATGCTCGGTCTACAATATAAACTCCTCTCACCCCCAAATTCTTTTTATTAAATTAGATTTTTCTTTTGTAAATGAATAAACAAATGAAATCCGTGACCGAAACACTCTATCTTATTTTATATAATTTCCAAATCAACTTTCTCGAAAATTTTACTGTAATTACAATGGATTTCTTTTCTTTTATACTATTTTACTACAAGCACATAATTTTTGTTGATGTAATTACTGCATTATGTTTTCTGACAATATAACGAGGTGAGATTTTTTTTATATTCAAGTGTATTTTCATTTAATAAATATGACAAATAGTAAGTATTTAATTAGATAGATTTTCACCAATTTATTTGAAATTCAAAATTCATTATGAATAAAATATTACAATAAAAGTGACATAGGAAATATTTTGTTAGAAAATATCAAACTCTTAAAAAATAAAAAAAAATGTATTATATCTATTTACATACAAATACCTTAATTACGGCATTAAGTTTGCGATTGCAAATAGGACAAAGTTTTTTGTTTGAATTAAAAATTTTTAAAGAGCATCTGTAACAGCTGTACATGTGCGATGATTTACCATGTATAAAAGCACCATCTTTTGGTCTTTCAAAACATATATTGCATTGATCACAATCTCTATTTATTTGCTGCCTCCTTGGTGATTCATGTAACGTTGATGATTCTTCTTTTTCGCTGCTTTTTGGTTTATCACATGAATACGTTTTATTTTTAATCAAGTTTATCCCACTGATATTCTGTTAAAAAAATTATTATTTATTAATGGCAATACAATATAATGTATATTTCAAAAAATAAATTTATATTTAGATTCTTAAAAAGTTGACTATATAAATTCTTACTTACTCTTTTTTCTCCGCTACATTGAGGATTGGAAAATCTATTAAAATTTGCACTTGATGTTATTCTCGAATCCATTTCAGTAAGGATTTGTCTTGATTCAATTTGCGTAACATGATTGTTTCTCTGGTTCATGCGTGCTCGACCTTTAGATATTGGACGATTGACTTGATTACATTTTTTCATCTGTAATCACGTACATATTTTATTATGTTATAAATTATAATATATTAGGATATAACTGGCATAAGTAGCACTTTGCGGCGCGGTATGTATTAGCGCCCGAGCGTAGAGAGAGCGCTACATATCCCGCTAAAAAATGCAACTTATGACTCGTGTATATACTTTATATAATATATTGTATATTATTTTATACCATTGCATCCATAAATCTATTATGAGGCTTATCCGTGCTTTAAGCAACACATTATTGTAGTGTATTTATTATCACTTTCGATACGACTACTTATAACACGAACAGACGTGCCGTAAGAGTAGATTCACGAAACGCAATGCTATACATTTTATTATCAAAAATATTAAAATAATGTTGTTACCTTGAAACACTGAGCACAAGAAGGGTATAAAGGATTGCTATTTAAATTTCTGCATAATGCACAATATCGAAAATCTGATTTAATGACATAATCTAAGGTACAGTTGTAGTTATCACTATCGTCAGCTAATCCTTCACTTTCGGTAACAGTTACAATATTTATAACAGTATCCTGAAAATAAACCATGAAATTGAACTTTAATGATTTAAGTAAATTTTTAATAAGAGATTTTTGAAAAAGAAAATATTAAATGGAAGATACCTCAGGAGATGAGTATGAATCCGAACTTGACCCTGCAATTTGATTTTCATTTTCTGATCGTGAATCTAATTCATATTCTATATGAACTGATATATCACTCTCAGTTCCAGTAATTAAAGTATGCGTTGAAGTGTCAGATGTATCGATGCCGAGATCTGAAAATAAAAAGTAATGTTCGAGTACTTAGTACGTTTATAATTGTCCACATAAATTAAAGAAACTAATGGAAGTGATATACACAAATTTTTTTCGACCTTATTCTAAGAAAACTTCAATTGCACAGATGCTATATTGCAAAAATATATATAAAAGTTAAATTTCTGAATGAATCATCAAATTTTGAATGTTGAATACATTGTTTAAATTATTTTTTGTGTTTAACAATTTTTATAATTAACAGTTATGGTTTTTATTTTTTATTATGGTTCACAAAAGAAAAGTAATGTTTTTATACTAATGTTGATGAAAGTAGTTACAGTAATTACCTGTCTCATGTTCTTGTTTACTATGAACTGATTCTTCTTTATCAGAAGATGTCGAAGATTCGCATTCCAATGCAACATGCAATGATAATTTTGCTTTTTTAGCGTTTTGTTTTTCATATTCTGTGAACATAAAATTATAAGAATTAACTAATTTATAATATAAATATTAAGGTACCATCATTATAATTTAGTATCTATTGTAATGCATCTCTTTGCTTAACCGATACTTTGCTTTCTATAGGAAAAGGAAGTACTTTTCCTACCGTACTTTTCCTTTCGTTACTATTTTGCACTCTTTATGTGAATGGAGAAAATAGCATTTTGCATTCACGTATGAGAAAATAAAAACGTTTTTATGGTCAACAAAATATTTCCAGACCATTTTATTTTTAGCAAAACTTTACGTTACACGGCACTTTGTTTTTGCACTCATAATAAAAAATATGATAAAAAAGCCACCCGAATTCACAATTTACAAATTACAACTCTCGTTCCACAATCTATAATACTACCATTTCATTAGTTACAGTTACAATGGTATAAAACTATTTTGATTACTGTTACCATATTCACTTATTGAAATTAAATAACGTTATATTAAAAATAAAATAAACTTACCATTTTTCAGAGATTTTCGCTTATGACTATCTTGACTATTAGGACAACCTGAAAAAAAATTATTTTTATAAAATACATTGTAATAATTAACAATTTTTATATCAAGGAGTTGTCAAAGTGTCGAGTTGATATTTACGAAATATTATAAGAAATACAAAATTTATATTGTAAACATTAATTATAGATCTTTTGGAAAACTTTTTTTTAAAATCATATTTTTTAAGAATAATAAGGAAATGTCCGATTAAAAAAAATCCATTGGTTAAAAAAAAAAAATAAACTAAAAAATATCAGCAATTAAATTCCAGCTTATCGATATTATTGAAATTTTAATATGAATAATTTTTTTTACCAAAAATCAGTGGTATGTCAGTTTTTAACAAAAGATATAATCTTTAGAAAATTGTTTTTCCTACTAATCTAAGTAATTTCTATGACATTAATTTTGGATTTCTGTAGATTTTAACCTAATATGATATTGTCCCTAAAAACTATAAAGGATTTTAATCCAATCGCAAAAAGGTCTCGAATATAAATTTTAATATTTTAAATTGATTTGATATGTTATTCTTCTTGGTATTACTTTAATATTGTTGAGTTCTATTAATTATTTTTTTCAATTATAAAAAAGAAGATAACTATCATAATCAAAAAAATACAATACTAACCCTCAGCAGATGAATCGTTTGACATTCTTGTTATTCTTTAGATATTGATGATTCCGTCAACTGCCTCGCAGGCAAAATATACCTAAATAAGTAGTTGCAATTTTCTTCAAATCGAAAAAACTGAATTTTTGAAGTAATTGAATTACTTTAATTATTATAAATATAAAAATATCAAATAACTAAGATTAATTTTTCTATAAAAAAATTACTTTAATAAAAACAAAAAATAAACAGCTGAAATAATGTAGGATATAAGTAATGACAAGACTTTACTGCGTTAAAGTACTTTGGAAACTGAAAAATTGATCTAACGTTCGTCATTATATACATTGGTAATAATTTATTATCTCTAAATTGGATTGGGAGCACTAATCTCCAGTGTTCATAGTTCTTGGAAATTCTGTAACTATTCCTTTAATCCCTTTTCCATTTAAATTTAGAATTATAATTTTAGAATTATTACTAATGTACTATGTAATAAGTGAATTTCAATGATGTGCACATTAATATATTTAAATTTTTCCATTAATATCTAAACAAATATTTAATACTTTTTAATCTTTTGTGATTCAGTAAATTTACAATAAAAAAAGCTACATTTCAATAGTAAAGTTTAATAGTAAATACATATATACATTATGCACCTCGCTTCGCTCGTGCAGTAAATTCACCCGTGGAAAATTATGTTTATTTCATTTTATATTCTTAAACATCAAATTTAAAATTTGCAGTAAATAAAATATTTTATTCTCTAAGGAATAAAGTACTTTATTCCCTCCTAGTAGGGAATAAAGTAAAATTGAGGGAAAACGGTTTTATAGGGAATAAAATGCCACTTTTGTCTCGCTTTTTGGGTCAATAAAATATTATTTACAGGTGGGCCGGGAATAAAAATAGTATATTACACACCTAGACCAGTAAAATACGAAATATCTCAAATCAGATAGACTTAATTGTCAGCCGAGATTGACAAACATGCAACAGCTGGAAAGTTAGCGCACAGTAGGACTATTTAACAAAAAAGACCAAAATTTTTCTTTACACGAATTTAATGTGAAACCAATTAAGTAAGGTATCGTTAGATTTTTTTCAGCATGACCTTTCAGAATAAGTACGCATTTAAATTCATTTTTATTTTTTTTAGTTTTGTTAAACGTATTCAAAATTTAGAAATGCTAATTCTGATTGATTAAAAATTTATTTAGATTGTAAAATATAAAAGTACGCCTGCGCCACAATCAAAACTTTTTTTCTGTAACTACACCTTCAAAATATGTTATAACTAAAAGTATATTATACTATTTTTGTTAGTAATAAATTTTTTTTTTTATTATTTGTAAATTTAACTCAGGTTGGCCCCTTATATTTTTTTCATGTTAACATATGGCTGAAATTTGTTTTTCGATCTTTTTTAAACAATTTCAACTGACTTCCAAAATAACAAAAAAAAATTTTTTCTTGGCCATTTTAACATAAAATATCCCATATATAATCCAAAATCATTTGTTTTTTGTTAGTATGAATTATTTGAATAATATACTTTTTTTATATCAGTCGACTTTGTGTTACGTGAATTATGCGATATGATTGAACTGTTTATAGATTACTAAAACTGTACGGAACTATGTAGATAATTTAATAATTTGTATTTTTAATATATGTTTATAATATTGCATAAAAGAAGTTGTAAATGTATGTCATCCTGATACTAATGTTACAGATCCTGAATGATGAAAAACTAAAAAATCCCACGATTGTTACATAAATTGAGGGTCTATACAATAAGTTTTTTAAATTAAATCGAAATTTTTTATTTTTTTGATTATTTATTAAAGTTACGCACTGAAATAAAAATTTAGTTTTCATTAAAAGATTTAATGGAAACTTTTTTTGATTTAATAAATTTTGTATTCCATCAATTCAACTGTTATTAATATAATTACAGTTGTTTCCGAGTGTCGTTTATTTTAATTAAATAAAGTATTTTTGACTTCAACTTTATTTTTTGTTTTTTTTTCCTATATTTTATTTTAATGTAAATTTAGTAAATTGATAAATAACTACTTATTTTTCCTTAAAAAAACATATCCTGAATTTTTTTCAACACTCCATCGCATTGACTTGCAAAGAAGTTTAATTATGATACTTACAGTACCGCTCAAAAGTTCGATAACACTATAAAAAAAAGGGAGAGTAAAAAAAGAGATATATCTTGGGAAAGAAAAGTCGTACAAAAATTCTAAAAAAAGAATTTTAAAGTTTTCGTGAAAACCTTTCAAAATCGATGTCTTAGAAATTTTTCGCAGTATTTTCTTATATTAAGGACAAGGACAAAAAACTTTTCCCCTTTTTGATCGTTGCGTACCATGGTGGTACACAGAGCAACTTTTCAAGACGATAGACCTTTGGTATAATTCAAGACGAGAAGCCTTTAAACAATCGAAGTCGTCG